>JAMKPZ010000446.1:0-92244 GCA_024699675.1 Amphibolis antarctica | reverse complement strand
CCCTTGAATTATAGAACTAATACTGATTATAAATTACCTTCCGGGCTTGAGCAATAATTATCTGCTCAGCATTCTCTTGTTGGTATTTAGCAATTTTAGCTTCAATGGCAGGAACATCTATTCCTTCAATCAAATTGAATGCTTCAAAGAGAAAGCAAAAACTGAAAGCTGTGAACGTTTGATTCACCAACAAAGACCAAGCCAACATGTATACCTCACTTACTCATGTCTTCCACTTCTTCCAGGTAGTCATTGTATGCCCTTAAAGATGGAAAATCCTCTTCTCTTTTATTAAATCTACATTCAGAAATATGACCATTTATAAAAGAAAGTTGCACATTGCAATCAGTAAAAATGATGAGTGTATTTTGATATCTGAAAAGATAAAGCTAAGAAATAGCAACTTAAAAATTCAAATTGATGGAAAATAGTTCCGTATTGATTAAAATTAAACTGAGACATAGATTAATATATAGACGGACCTTCTCACTCACAATCAATTGATTTTGAGTTGGATATCTACATTTCAACATGGAACAAAGTCACAAGAGAGAAGAAGTGATGAAAAATGGTCCCAAATTGGTTCAAATTAAACAGGATATGAATTAATGTATGGATGAACCTCTCCACTAATAACCAATAGGTTTTAGGTTGGAAGCCCACATTTCAACATGCATATATATTTTTCCAAAAGACTGCTTAAAATATGTGTTTGAAATCTATTAAAAAACATTAAATACAAAATATGAGGAAAATCAACGAGAAATACTACCAGTGCAATGTGAATGTCAGGTAAAGGCAAAGTATTAATGTAATCAAAATACTAACTCCGAAATTACATAATTCATTTTTTCTCAGGTTCATAAAACAAGAGAATCACATTGTTCACTATATTGAGGGAAATTTATCATGATAAAGGTGACTGTATAACCCATCATAATTCTAGAATCTCGACAGTGGCCAGTATATACAAATTCTACACCCATAATCTAATCAAGTAAGCCCTAAGTGCATTGATACCATAATTATTAAGGTGGGCACCTAGGGGTCAAGGCATGATGGGGTCGCACCTTGGAAGCCCATCTTGCCTTTGCCATAATTAAACGGATCCTCTCTTAGAACTGTTTTAAATATATGTTTTTAAGTTTTTTTAGTATTTTTCCTTGCAAATTAAATGCATGTTTTTCTGATGGAAACTACAGAAATATACATAATTGTCGAAATATATAGTTATATATATTATTGATGTGTGTGAGTGTGTATATGAGTAGTATTACACATGACATTTTGATGTTATCTTAGGAATTATTAATGCATTTTAATGTTATTTGGGAAATAAAAAGCTAAAATATACACAATCATTATTAAATATGTATAACATGCTTAAGAAATTAAAAAATTAATATTGAAATGGACACCTTAATAACTACGATTGATACATCAAGCATGCTCATAAAAACAAAACCAAGTATAACACAAATGCCCAAGAGATCCACAGATCTTGTTTTATTATATTAGTATTGAGGAGTGACAAAATTAAGTGAAGACTTTGTAACATGCAACCATAATACTGTTACTGAGAAAAAGGTCTTCTGTTACTAAACACCGAAAATGCAGATTGGGACTTGATTCCTCGGATCCATCAGTTGGAGAGTTTAGTCACACTTCCCTAAGGCCCGGCTTCTACCTACTTGTGTCTCACTCACGATTTCTACAGCAGTAAAATGTAACTACCCTGGGAATTTTCATCAACGAAGGCAAGTTTCATTTTTTAACAACTTTCATGACAATTATAAGATAATTTGCATGTTCATGATATACAAATAGTTACTTTATTTGTAAACTATTCAGGAGGATCTTTACTTCTTTTTCCAAAGGAAATTTTTGACATGGTAAAATAAATCTGAAATAACACCGTAATCTTTTCGTTAACAGTCACAAATCTATCTACTTGCATAAGTCCGTCAAAACTGTTCCTGGAAAAAGGCACAAAATTGACCGAACACGGGTGAACTATCATTATCGAAAAACCTCCAGCCACACTCACGATTTCGACACTCGCTTGGGAGCATGTTTTTTCCTGTTAAGATAGCATACCAGAGGCCACCTTCCACGGAACCGAAAACCTAAACGTATCAAACTGTAACAAAAGTAACACACACACACACACACTACACACACACACACACACAGAAGGAGAGAAATACATTACATGTTGGCGATCCTCTTTCTGATGGCCATTTCCTTGGCGAATGAGTTCGTGCCGGAAAGCACAACCATCACTACCGCTTCTGCTATCGACGAAGATCAAGGGCGCGAGATCGATCGATCGATTCATGTGCAGACTTCATGTGAATACGGCATTCCGATGAAGATGCAGAGCGCGCACGTTAGGCGAAGAACGCGTTCCCTCGACCGGATGAACGGCCGGGGGACTCGGGAATTTAGGGAGGGTTTACGTTTGGGTGCTCTGGAAGACCAGATCGGAATGCTTAAAAATATTTTTTAAATAATTATCATTTCATGTCATGTCATCTAATAATCAATTTTTTAAAATATTATAAGATTATCATAAAACGTGGTAGAGGAAAATAAACAAGGGTTTATTGAGGGTCAAAGGCCCTGAGAAAACACACACAAAAAATGTAAAAAAGAATGAGAACATTTCAAAGAAGCAGAAAAATTAATCTAGGGTTGCATCTAGTAGAAACATTTTTAACTTCGAGAGTAAAAAAAATTAATTTTTTTAATTTTTTGAAATAAACAGGTAATAATTATCTTGATTTTCTCATCGTTGAACAAGACAAGTGATATTGAAAAATATAAAAAAATTACCGTGAGAATTGTATTTTAAACATTAAAATTATATTTTTTAACGTTAACATCATTGAATATCATGGTAAAAAAATATTAAAAAACTTATTAAAAAAATTTTACATCATCGTAACGTGAGAAGTAATTTTTAATTAATAAGAACAGTAGTCTTAAAAAGGTAACATATAGACGGTGGTAGGTAGGAGTGGGAGATTAGTTGAGTCTTTCGATCACATCTGATCAAAATTGAAGACCGTCGGTAGAAGATTCATTAGTAGTTGCAGGCCTCATCGAGAAGCTTAAGATTGCATTTCTTCGACACCCTGAGCGCTCTTGTGCTGCCTGCGTCGTGCCGTTGGTATTCATCATTGCCTTGGGGTACAACTAACAACTTGGGTTTCTTCTATTCGACAACAGACGTGGCACAGGGAACAAGTCAACACCATCCCCAGGGACGACCATTGCCTTATGGTAAACCTCGTCGTTGTTAGGATTGTCAGGGAACTTGAGATCTAGGATCCAACATTCCAAAGAAAAGAGAAATACATTATAATATAATTTCATACTATATACCTAGTCTTTTTTTAAATTTCCTTTAAATTTCCCGTAACGGTGATATGAAGGACGTAAGTTCCCTTTTCTGGAACATATGCTTTGACCAAAAATTTTCTTTGTGCTCTAATTCACATGTTTCCGCTCTATCAATGAAGGCTTGATGGATTTGGATTTGGAGTGCACTAAGTTGAATTGGTTCGCCTCCCGAATGTTTTGTTAACACCCATTGTGATTCTGATTTCCGAAACAAGGCAAGAGACCATTGTTCTATAAAACAACCACTGAACATTATGATGAAACTTCGTGTCCTTTGAACACGTGAAACATTTTTGACTGAAACACGCTAAAGCAGAGCATCCACCTTTGAGAGATTTTGACCACCCGGCACTGCAGCAATCACCGAGAAGTTCAAGAACCAAGGAGCTTTACAAAGACACAAATTCAAGCCATAGATTGCAAAAGGAGAGCTTATTTCGATGCAAAACCTCTGAATAATCATTGAGCTTTTCTTATCAAAAATACTCAATAATAGTCACATATTTTAAATACAACAAACGGGAGATAAGCTAAAACTACATTATTAGAACGTGCTTTCTGTAAGTGAAGATTGTTTTTTTTTTTTTTTTTTTGGGGTGTGGGGGGGGGCAGGGGGGTTGTCCTTATTTGAAGAGGTGAAAAACAATGTTCTTTCATGCTTAAATTAAACGAAAAGTGAACAAAAATAGAAAACATAAAAAAACCTAGAATTACCCTCCCTCTTTGGTTTATATTAAACTGCCTCGATATTTTGATGTAATCCTGACCTGAATATATTCTCCTATTGGACCCCCATCTTGAAGCCCGGGATTAATCAGCGACCACCAGATTTCCTAACAGGAGCTGCTGAATCCTCGTCATCAGATTGGATATCACCATATTGCCATATCCTCAGCCTTCCACGTTTTGCCTTCTCTTGGTGTTCGTCAAGATTATCAAGGGCTGCCTGTCTATCCCTGCTGTCAAACCTCTTCTTCCTTTCTAATCTAGCAAGCCCTTCCTGCAACAATAAAGAAATTCAGGGATTTAATTACGAAATGTTTTATAGCCATAAATCAAAACAAAACACCAACGGCAACCAAAAGCTGAACACACGATCAGAAATGTCAAAACGTCGGCATTCACGTTTGTTAAACATCACAGAATAATTGTCTACTTGCTTACAGCCTTCTTTAGAAACGAAGAGCTAGACTATTAACTATAACACTGTATATAGTATAGTAGTAACAGGAAAGGTACTCTCCCTTTTAAAATAATATACTTTCCCCAACAAAATAAAGATGCAAAGGATCTTCTATATTCGGTGTAGTGTTTTATTTCAAATCTTCAAATGGAAACATGTATTGAATAAAAGAAAATTGTGAATTCAGTTCAAAACCAGAAAACCTATACTGATATATTTGAAATAGGTATAAACCTGCAACATGTCGGCATTAATGCTGGAGCCTGCCTCAACGTCAACAAGGGTAACAATTAGTATGGGGCCTGTACCCTGCCCTTTCACTTTCCCACCAGAGGCATCTCTCTCTTCTATTTGAGCCTTAAACTCTTTTGAGCTGCCTAGCGTCCGGTCATTAAGATATTCTGCTGCTTCTTGACCAAAATCATCATCCAATGTAGGTGCCTTTATAAAAGCAAGGCTGCAGAGCTGAGCAAGACCTGGCGAAGAAGAAATTGATGGATCAAGAGGCCTCAGTCGACTGTAAGGAAGTGTTTCTTGGTTTCCATAATCAATATAGAAGACTTCAAACTTGTCTTTTGGTGATTCAATGGCCCGTGGACCGTTCACAATCTGTAGGTAAAAAGAGAAGTTTCAAACATCAGCAAAAAAAGGCTTGCTTGAGGAAAAAGGCAGCCAAAAAAGATGTGTGAATGTGAAATTTTGGGCATATCATGTTTTTAACTACAAAGACAACACAACTTGGACACGTGGAAGCCTAAATGCGTGTTTTGTAAAGGTAACCTCAGCAAATTCATGACGGTCATTTTGCTTCCCCTAGAGTGTCTGAAACAATAACTTAAAAAACTATTATTGGGAACCCAAAAACCTTCAAATCTTTCAACTTACCATAGCTCTATTCCACGAATCATCTACACTGAACTGAGCAAGAACAATGTCACCCTTTAGAGGATTAAAGGCACCAATAACAGGAGCATCGTGAAGAGTTAATGAAGAAAGTTGCTTCTGAATTGAAGCTATTCTTTGATCTGCCGCCATCTGGACATAGAACTTACCGCCACCAAGAACTTCAGTGATCGAAACCTAAGCATCAATGTTGATAAAAATGTGAATATCATAATACTCTGTCATAATACCATTTAACATTTCAAGTCTGCACCTTATGGATTTCCTTATTTTTGCTTTCCACTGTAGAACCATTCACGGCATCTTGTCCTTCAACGTAATTCTCCCATATCTGAAAAACACACATTTGATACCGTAAGAGATCTAAAATGTAATTACCTGTTAGCTTTTCCGGTAAATGCAATAAACATTGACCAGACTCATCTCATGACTACTACCACTTACTTTTAGTTTCTGCCTTTTTGCACTTTGCTCAGCCTGCATAAGAAGGTGAGCATCCGGGATCTTATCTAAACCGAAGGAAGTCTGAAACTTTGCCAACCCTGCTTCAAGAAGAGTCACAGCAACATTGGTTCTAGACTCCCACAAAGATCCCAAAAAAGTCCCAGCCCTATCAACCGTTTCCACTTCAATCTGTAAAAAATGAAAGATATAAGATAAGAGAAACAAAGAAAAATGTTTCATTTGATCAAGAGAGTGATCCAAACCTCAACATCCCTCTGAAGTATCTTCCTTCTCATTAAGGCTATTGCCTCCTCAGAATAAGGTTCATCACGTCCAGGGCATCTAACACCGGAAAATGAGAAGGCAATACTGCAGGTTTCCTTGGGAATCAACAGCTTGAACCGATGACCACTGAGAACATACTCAACAACAGCAGGATGCCTTCTGTTGCGTTGCAGGAATGGAAGAAAATTCTGTGCTTTCCTTGCTGATGCCTAAAAATATCATAGGAGTTGATAAGAAAAAAGAGAGTAAAATACCTAAAATCTATATATTGCAGTTGAGAAAATGGTTAATTGTCTAACCATGGTTAAATCAGTAATATGCATCACAGGAGGTTCCTTTGCAGAATGCATCCCTTTCTTTCCATTTATAGCACGGGATTCAGCACCCAAGAGTGCGTCGTAATAATTTGACCTCTCCTCAAAATCTCGGTGCCTGATTACATTGCCAAAGCCTCGTGCAACCACAAGTTCTGCAACATTTACTCCTGATTGGTTACTTCCCGATGATGGAGCGGATGTGGTGGCATTTTCACCCTCCATCTTAGATGGAGACGCAAAAAAAACAGATCCAAAATCCATTACTCGAGATTCTGCTGGGGTTGTCACAGAAATAGGCCCATCAACTATTCCAATCTTCCGAGAATACTCCATTGAAACATTTACCTGAAACGAATGGAAACTATTAATATTGTGTTTCTGTGACTACTGATTAGAAAATATACTGCTAGATTAGGTCTGTACTTGGCGCCCTATAAGGCGTGTACGCAAAAATTCCCTAGCTTCACGAGCATAAGGAGCTGGTTTTTCATCCCTGCGAGGGTTACCAATTCTAGGGGACCTGATGCTTGAAAGATTGACACGGCGCTCTGCAGAAGGATTGCCATATGGTATAGAGTCATCTGCCACAATGACGCAATCACCACTAACCACTTCAACGACCTAAAGTAGGAAGAAATGTAAGTTGGCTTGCTGCTGCAAGGAGAGGACAAGAATGGCTATTGCAAGAAATTTCTACACAAAATCTTACCTTGCCTGTGAAATTCTGGTCATGAATTGCCTTTGAATTTGTAGGAGGAGGTACATAATTTGTCCATATTCTGAGGCGGTCCTTCTTTGCCTGAAGCTCAGCATTCTTTAGTCGACGCTTTGCATCTTCTTCCATCATATTTGCACTCCATTCCACATATTTTGCTAAACCCTGAGTAAGGTAAGAGAAGAGAAGAACATCTCAGTACGGTTTTAGAAAAACAGGGTACTCATACTCCAAATGCAATAATGACAACAAATTGACAAATTTTCCTTCCTTGAAAAATTAAAAATCATCATTTCCAATTCAAGGATTTTTGGGCATTCCATCACACTAGTATCTTTAACTAGCGAAATTAAAACAATGAATGATGCCAAAGTAATCATACTTCAAATTAGTACAACAAGAATGCCAATTATCCTTTGAGTATCACAAGATGTTGGACAGATGCTGAACAATCCATTCTAACTATTTAAAGGAAAGTACCCATGCAAAGCATGCTTGGAGCCAAAACAATAGGAGCAATAATCAGTATATGTTCGAAAAAGAAGATGGATGGTATGCAAAAAAAGGTTCATATTGTGTTGTCAAGCTTATAATTGGTAATTAGGTGCCTGCACAGAAATTAGCTGTCAAATGCTCACACTATCTACTCATGCAAAGGCATCCAATCTCTACTGCCAGTTCAACTTATCGAATTTAAAAAGGACAAGCATATAGATGCTCTTAAACATGGTCATGAAGGCAAATATCCAATTTTCCAACATTTTAACTTTAATAAGAGGCTTTCGAAGATTATTTATAAATGTTTGCTTATTTTCCAAACTAAGATCAAGATCCAGTATGTACATTATGAACAAGCTCCGAGGCTAAGTCTTTTGCTGTATCACCATCAGGATAATATACACTTCCAATAAGATTGCTAAACTTGTCTACACCCTCAAGCACAATACGAACCTGCCAGTCCCATAGCCATACAAGAAATTAGATTATCTCATTCTGATTAAAATCACGGAATGCAGCTAAATCTTAATACCAGAGAACTTACATCTCTGCCCAAAACCCGAAGCTCTGTGAAGTGTTTTGCTTCCCTGCCAAATGGATCAGGCGCCACTTCATTGGAAGCTGAAGCTGCAAGTCTTTGTGCAGATGTAAGAGGTCGATTTTCTGCTGGAGTTTCCCCATTTACTTCATCAGCAATTACCTCAGGTTCAGGCATTATCTCTACTGTTGAACGCCTTCCCATTGAAGGTGCCTAAAAATAACTCTTAAATTATATGACGAAACGGAAAGGGTGGCAAATAAAAACATCAAAAAAAAATCGTACCTGAACTCCTGCAACAAAAACTTGAACAAAATGGAAACTTGGAAGCAAATAGACCCTTATTGTGCTACCATCACGAATTTGCTCAACGATTCCTTCCATCGGCTTGCCCTTGTTAGCAGCCAGCATTCCCATTGCATCCAATTTGTTAGGATCTCCAATGGAAGATGCAGGAAGATTTCTAATGGACGTTTCAGCAGCCCCTGGCTCCTGGCAGATTGAATAATACAAAATTGTAAACAATTTTTTTGGCATAACATCAACATTTGTACCACTTGCACAAAGATGAACATAGACATCTAGCAAACAAAGAGATTTGATCACGTACTGGAACTAGCCAAGATAACATGCACTGGCAGTAAAAAAATTAAAAAAATTAACCAAGCAAGAGACAACTAGGCATAAAAATAGGTAAGAAGCAAGTACCAGCAAACAGGAAACTTGACAAACAAAAATGTAAAAGACTACATCCTAGATCCCAAACCAGAACGCATCAAGGCTTAAAGAAAGAAACTAACCTTAGTCCATCTTCCTAAACCTTGTTCTTTAGCTTGCTCCTCTAATCTCAGCAACTCTGGTAAGAAAGGGCTCACTTCTCCTTTTTGTTGACTCTGCTCCTTAATCTGCATGTATCACAATGATAAATACAACTATATTGATTATAGTAGATACGTGATGAGCATTGTAGTTCATGTGAATGTCTTCACCTTTGCCCATCCCTCGGAAACCACTAAGAATGCAACATTTTTATCACCCAAAAACACACAACCAAACTCACGTCCTATGGAAGGTACAGTATAGTCAACTTTGAATACAACCTCCTGAATAAAAGGTAAACATGAACATGAAAATCACAATTCAAAAGGCACTGTTATATGATGATGATTGGACTATTCAAGATACAATCAAACACATACCTTTCCAATACAGAGTTTTCTCAGATACTCCCTACTTTCCCAGGCAAATGGCTCATCAATGCCATTACGGCGAGCCTGCAATATGAAAGTTACCTTCAAAAGCTTAAAAACGGAACTCATGCAGATTAAAAATGGAGGAAAAAGGTAAATATATTATGCAAGTGGACAACGCTATCACTCTATAATCTTAAATAAACTCTATGACCGTGGCTCCAATTATCTATTGCAGAATAATCTGTGAATGTATACAGCTTTCAGTAGTCACCCCATAACATAAGTAATTTACAAAACTTCTTCGAAAAAAATAAGTAATTTACAAAACTTCTTCACAAAAAAAAAGTAATTTACAAAACATAATGATTAACAATTTAACATGGCACACAAACATGAAATTAGGTACATGTTGTTGGGAAGGTAGTACTACAGCAACATGTGACTTCATGCAACTCAAATTGGAAAATTTGTAAACTCTTCATTTAAATCCATCAGTCCTCAGCACAAAGCCTGCATGAAAAACTTCATGCAGTTTTCTGTATGAGTTCATGATACAAAATTACCATCAGAAGGAAGAAAAATCATGCATAGCAGAATAATTGATATATTTTGATTTACATTTTGGAATATTCTTTGATGTAATGTACCCGAAACAATAAGGAAAAAAAGGACTTTAACTAGACAATACCAGTCTAGGTGCAACTAGAAAAGATAGTGTAATAGTCTTCTCAGGTGGAATCTCAGCCTTGGTGCTTCCCATTATCACCAGACAATCTCCTGAGGTAACTGCCTTCACTTTACCTCGCAACCATCCTGTTGCACCAGCTGGCGATGTCATGGCAACAGCTAAGATCTGCAATACGTAGAACATCAGCATCAGTACAAATCCGTTCGTCCCTTGAGACCATGCACTTTGCATGTATGTTGTAAAGTCAAAAAAAACCCAGAGACTTTTCCTTTCTACTGATAAGAAAATCATAAAAAGCATAACAAAATAAGCCACATAAACATCACATCCGGAATCATCAATCAACTACCAAATCATACTTCTCGGAAAATCATAACAACGGCTTCCTACATAAAAACGACCTTTAAGCGAACTATCGCTAGATCCCCCACTAAACCCCGACCATGCACACGGCAAAACCGGTAGATGAGTTCAGAACTACCGCAATCCACTGAATTCGAAACAATAAAAAAGCAGAATCAACAGAAACAAAAATAAAACTCTTCAGATCGGGGAACGAATCCAAAAAAAAACACCGATCGTGGTTGCATTAACCAAGGCATCAGTCTATCAGATCCAGCCGAAGGATGGATCTGGTCGGCAAACTCACCTCGATCCGCAGGAGAGAAGGATAGATCGGTCACGAGCAAAGCAACCGACCTGCTCCCGGTGGCGATCTCAGTAGCAGAACCGGACAGAGGCGCGCGGGCGGAGGAAGAAAAATCCCAGTGTGGATGGAGGCTCGAAGACAGGCTGGGGATAAATACCACCGGAATATCCCGAAGCGTAATACCCCCGTTTTATTCCGTATTTACGGTGGTGCCATTGTTTTGACAAGCCCCCGTTTCATACTCTATTTACGGTCGTGCCGGTCACGTGAGGTAATTGTCACCGTCGGACTGCCGTCACTGCTTTTTCTGTTATGACCTTATATTTATATTCAGGTTTTTTAAATTCTTAAAATTATTTTTAATATATTATTATTATTAATTTAATGTATAATTTTTTATTATCAAAATTATTATATAATTTTCACTCTATTTATAAAATAAATTTTAACTTTGATTTTAAACTAAACTAAAAAAGTTGTCATTCATAAACTTAATGAAATACATTAATTTGTAAATAATCTTGTTTTTATAAAGTAATGATTATATTTGTTTATTTAATTTTAATTTTATATAAATATTTATATATTATTATCATACAAATTTTATATATAAATTCTTGCATCATAATTTACTATATAATTTTAACATTATTTATAAAACTACCTTTAATTCTAACTTTATGTAATTATTGAAGTTAGAGTTAAAACTAAAACTTAATTAAGATACAAGACTAATATTTTTCTAATAATTTCTCTATGTAACTTAATACTCTTAAATTCCGTAATATTACAATAATGCGGTAAAATTATTTTTAAAAATGTCATGATTTTAATACATTAGTCTTATGGCTTGAAAATTGTTTTCAAAAATAATATACAATAATAACAATAATGTTATAATTTTATTATGTAATCAAATTAATTTTTAAATATTTTTAAAACCATTTTAAGTAAATTACATAAATCGAAATTTTCATTTAATTACTCTGAAAAATAATTTGTTAAAACCATTTTACGGAGGTTCGATATACTGATTTGCAAAAATAATATATCAATTCTGTAATTTAATATATAGTTCAGTATATAGAAATTATGACTGACAAAAATTAAGTCTAGATTTTGACATATCTTTGATTTAAATATTATATCGATTTCATAGATTCGATAAATCAATTCTATAATTTAGAAGATATTTTTATAGAACGAAAAATCGTAGAATAATGAAAAATGATAAAATTTAAACTTAAATTACAACATATTATAAACTAAATCTATCATTTATAAAATGTAACGATTAAATTCAAAATTGACGTGCTGTTTTTAAAAAAAGTTGATTAAATTATAATCATTAATTTATAAAAATGTTATAAATACTAATCACCAAATTTGTCTTAGGTGTTGACATTTTTCAAGGTTATAAATGTCCATCGATATGTAATGTGACAAATTCAATTCAAAAGAATTAAGCAATTATTTGTCACCATATTAAAGTCATGTCATCCAACGTTTATTTTAAAATAAATGATTAAAGAAAAGTTTTATCATGGTTTCATTTGAAAATATAGTTTGAAAAAAACCTAATTATATAATATATATTTTTTAATAATAATTTTTTTAATAAAAAAAAAATTTCTTACCTAACATTTGGATTTTTCTCAATAAAGTCTATAGGTAGAAATTTTTAATGTAAACATTGATATTCAAGTACTATTAATTACAGTTATTTTTGTTGTTTTGGGCTTTAGATAAAATTTTATTTTCTAAATTGAAATATTTAAATCCAATATCACATTCAGTAAAAATTTATGATACATGTACAGGGTGTATTCAATATATGCGAACTTATCCTATAGATGTATTAAAAATAATACTGTAGGACGAATGTAAAATTAATTACAATGAAAACTTTTACTCAATTATATTATTTATTAAAATATTTTTTTTCTTAATAAAAATTCTTATAAATCTCATTCTCAAATAAAGTATTAATTTATAGTTACTTTGAAAATAAACCTTGGATGATAGCTTCTGTTTAATGATATTTTTGATTGTTTTGAAAAAGAAATGTAACATTTACATGTATAAAATAATTAAATATCGTTGTATAGTTATTTCTGTTGTTTTATAAGTAGATTTTTTATATACTTTTCAAAAAAAAAACATGTTTTATATGATAATTCACAATCGATAAATTTCTTTTTTTAAAAAAAAAAAAAAAAATCGAGAAAGATGCAATTAGCATCGCTGGTTCCAGTGGACGAAGACTCCGCGGCTCATGTGATTAGTCAACGGACGTAATTAATGCAATTAAATTTTAATTAACCCTTTACGTGGACATTATTACGAATATCAACTTCTAAAAATACTTTTAATTTTTATCACTACTTTTACCTTCTTTAATTTACTCTTCACGTTATTCTGTAATTATATCTCTTGTTACATCAATATTTTTAAATAATATTATTTTATAATTTAATTAAAATAACAAAATATATACAATATATTTAAATAAAAAATATATAAAAACAGAAGTCTCGTAGGAATTTTTGATGTCCCAAAGGAACTTCCGACATGTTTCAGAGGAATTTTTAGTATCTCCTTATGTGTCTTAGAAGAACTTTTGGTACATTCTAAAGGAACTTTTGATGACAAAGCAATGTAAAAATTGATTTTTCTCACAAATAATACTAGAGTAGGTTATTTAAACGAAACCTTTGTTTACAAGTTTTTTTTACTGTACTTTCATTATTTGTTATATACCATAATGGTCTACAATCATATTAAACAAACATCTTTAACATTTTACATTTAAAAAAAAATCAATACACTTATATCGTAAATCATATAATTTTTTTTAAAATGTAAATATCATCTTATTTAATTTTACCTCTTAAACAAACATACTTACGATATTATTAAGGTTATATTTATTTGTATAATTTTTAATATTTTTTATTGTAAAATATTAAAAATGTTGTTCAAACAGGTAGAATCGAAACTTCGGTACGTGTTAAGAATTTCAACGAGTGTTTGCGCAACGAACGTTTGAAAACTCCAATTTTCTATTGGATTTTCACACACGTGGCTTCTAAATGGTAAAATTACCATTTTAACCTTAAAAATAAATATACTTGGTACTTTTTGGAACAACCGTATGTGTGCGTATATATACTTTGTAATTACTGTAAAACAAATGAAAAGTTTATATGCTTATGTTGTGTGGGTAATTTTTTATTATAATATGATATATATAAATTATTAATAAGATATTAAATAAACGATACAATTTTACTAAGATAAATAAAATGACTTACCTATGATATTTTTATAATGACATCACACATGATGTCACGATAAAATTAAAATAAATAAAATGATCCACTTGCAATATATCTGCTATAATCTAAAGTTCTATTTGAAGGGGTATTCAGGTAAAAGCAGGAATGACATTATTTTTTCTGTGAAAGAGTCGAGAATTTAGAATTTAAAGCTTAAGATTTAAAAAGTTAAATAAATCATATGTTTTGTCAACTTCAACTTCTTTTGTATAGTTGGGAGTTGAAAAGTTGGAGTTTCTTTTAATTGCTTCTATCAAGTGTTTTCGCCACTATGGTGGGGGCAAAATCGTCTTTTCATCACTTGAAGCGAAGAGCATCATTGAAGGGTTGAAAAAATGCTGCGTTCAATTCCAAGCTCCTGTTCAATGGTATTTACAATTTTGTGTAGTGTTGATAGCATTTTACGTAACAGTTTTACAGCAATGGGAGCTTGAAGTTGATGTGTTTGAAAATCATAACATGTGATTGTATTCTCGGTGGATTGACATTGGGGCGTGCAAAAGAATTGACATTAGTGAAGAGCTTTGATGTGAGAATGTGTGGAGCGATTTTCAACTCTGACTTCTTATTGTGCAATTCAAATTTATTTATTTATAATTTTCGTAATTTTAAGTATTTCTTTAAGTATTATTTGTTTTAATTTTAACTTTAATTTTTAATTATTATCGTACAAATTTTAATACATAGGTATTTAATTTAACAGCTAAAAGTATATCAAGATTGATTTTCATCATTTCATTTCTTTCTTTCTTTATATCTTCTTCGTCAATTTTAAATTAGAATATCAAAATTATCAAACTGTCTCATTTTAATAGAAAGAAAGAAAATTTAAAAGAGTAATTTAAATTTAGACATCTATAAAATCAATTTTTTATAAGTATCATTAGAGAATTTCAAACCTTTTAATTTATACAGGATGTTCGTGCTTTTTGAAAATAAATGAAAAGGAAAATTTAAAATTTTTTTTTATTAAAATATTAAAAATCCGAAAATAAATTTTTTTATAAAATGCACGTTACGAAAATTTATATTTAATTTAAAAAAATTTAAAAATATTTTAAATTTTTAATATTTTAATAATAATTTGTTTATTATTAATTTGTAAGGTACGCAAAAAATTTGCGTAACTTTCAAGATAGATAGAAATTAATATATTTATTCGATAAAACATCAATTTATTTAATGGATTTTTTAAATGAAAGAATTCATGAACTTATCTGTATTTTTGACTTTTTTTTTTTGACCATCAATATCTACCCATTTTTTTCCTGCTATTATTATTATTTTTTATTTTTGGGTTTGGCGCGAGCTCAGCTCCTTCACATCTCAGTTTTATAATCTTCCCCAAAACTACAAGCAAACCGCGTCGCTTCTGCCCCGCCGACGTCGTCCTCCTCTTCGCCGCTGTGAAGATCGGGAATGGATCCGAATTCCGAACCGGGAACGCGTCGTGCCGCTTGAAGGAAGGGGAGGAGAAGCTTCCCTTGGAGTCGCCGTGGTTTCCCACTCGATCGCTTCGGGAATCGTCCACCGGGATCACGAGCAGTGGGAAGAGACCGGACCACTTCCGTCGCTTCGATTGAGGTCCCCGTGGAGGATAAACGAGGTATTCGGTCTTGGATTTGGCCGAACAGGTGCCTCTCATGCAACACAGCACATTTGTCTCTTTTTCATTGGATCGGGTGTTTTCTTTCGTCAAGCTTCCGTGCTTTAGAATACTGGAGACGGCGTTGTGTTCTGATCCCTTGTTCTTTCCACTGCGCCAAGTTGGATTCGAAAACTGCGGGTTTGGAAATTGCTCGTTTGCTTTGATAGCTACTGTTCTCGCTCCATTTTTTTGGTATTTGTGAAATTGGTTCCGTTACCGTCATGGATATAATAATTGATGGTTTTCTGCAAATCCGCTCACGGATTTTTATTCCGTGTAGGTGCGTTTGTTTCAGACTGACGGCTGCGAAGTTTATTATTGAAGAAAACCAGGCCTATTAAGGACTTTATCGTGCTCTGTCATGAATCGTACCCATAATGATGATGGATCATCTAGCTCTTCTTCCTGGCAAAGTCAAAATGATACCGAAGATGACAAGATGATTGCACTTGTATTGTCTGAAGAGTATGCCAAAATTGATGGTGCTGTCGGTAGGCGCTTGTCAAGCTTGGCTTCTATTCCTGTAAGATTCTCTGCTGTGATTGGTTCGGTAAATTTGGAGTTGTGTTTGTTGTTCACAAGATTATTTACTTTTTGTTTATTTTGAAGTTACTGAACCTGTTCCCTTATATATGTGGATTTTTCTCTATCCTAGTAACATGTTACTTTCCTTTATTGGATGATTATCTCTTTGAAGTATACAAGCATATAGACATACGATGCTATCCTCAATCTCTTGTAAAGAGAGCTTATTATCATATATGGAGACACCTATCTTCACCAGTTCAATGCTAAGTAGCAACATATTTTTTGTTCACTTGTGAATCTTCATGCATCGAGATATTAACTTGCTTTGTTCTTTCAAAGCAACCATCTTTTTTATTGTGAAATTTCCAATTTGAGTCCCCATTCCTTTGTTCACAAAAATAATGGATTCAATCTTTATCACCATTTCCTTAAGAGAAAATAATGCAATGTCATTAAATGAATTATGGAGCCCTTAAAATTCTCGATCTATCTTCAAATTTTTTTTGTTTTATGGATTTTTTCCCCATAACTTAAACTTGAGAAGCTTGGCTAACTGATGGTGGAATATCTATTAACCTCTTTGATATATCCTCCCTATGATTTCAGCATGTTCCTCGAATCAACTCATACATCCCTAATTTATCAGATGCAAGTATGGATCATGACCGCCTTTACCAGAGGTATGTGATTTATTTTCCTAGGTGTCTCGTTGTAGATTTCAAAGAAATATTTAGGTTTGATTCTAGCAGTATAGGTGGAACTTTTTTGATTCTCATGGTATTCACCTTTTCCATTTCAAGGCATGAATATTTTCTTAAGGTATAATTCCTGAGTCGAATGTTCACTTGACTTCCATCATCAACATGACATTACTTGTTTTGCAACTTTGTCAGTATAACCACTATTCTGTTATGCATTAACATATGACTTCAATTTTTTGATGTGTAAGACTTTCAGAATTATTTCATTATATTCTCGAATTGATTAGATTGTAGACACAGACAGAGTTATTATAGCCTTCTGGATCCAAGACATTCACAATTTTTGAGATTTTTATGGAAACTTTTGTATACATCTCTTTCTTTAAAACATTCTCAACTTTACTAATATGTTTAAATGCATGCATCATGATTTTCTATGTTGAGTTTATTTCCATGGGAAAATGAACTTCCTTATTATTATTCCAGGCTCTGTGCACATGACTTACATGAAGTACGGGTCTCTGGTGATGGAAATTGCCAGGTATATAGCTTTAGCTAGTTACATGTTCCTGTATTGCTCTAAAATAAATGTTTTATTTTTTAAGCTTTTATTATGCAGTTTCGTGCACTTTCAGACCAGATTTTCAGGTCTGTGAAACATCACAAATACGTAAGGAGACAAATTGTCAAACAGGTATCAGGAGATTGCTTGATGACATATACATATTTTGGGGTGCCAAATTGATTTGCTTGGGCTCCATGTTTGTGGCGCCTTTATTTGGTGCCCAACTTTTCTTTCTATTAAAAGACTAGAACTGGGTGAATCTCTATTTGCGACAATGTTCAATTAATTTGGTAAACAACTGATATTCTCCCTGTTCCAGCTTAAAGACTTCCCATCACTTTATGAAGGTTATGTTCCAATGAGATACAAGCACTATTGCAAGAAAATGTCCAAGTATGATTCTTAACTAGGAGTGTTGCATTGTTTAGGAATATTATTTCTAGTTTATTATTCGAATTCAATAATTTTGTATTCCTTATTTAGGACTTTCTTTGTTTTCCGAATCACATAGGTCAGGTGAATGGGGTGATCATCTAACATTACAAGCCGCAGCTGATAAGGTCTGCAGTCCTGCATTTCAGCACAGATTACTAGTTTGATGTTTGATTGTCCATCATCATGGCACTCTGCTTGATTGCCTTTCTCAGTCTTCTATAATGTAGTGCCCATTTTATACAATGATACTACTGGTAGTTATTCTTTTCTTGGTTCAGCATTCAGTTGAACTCGTGTCAATATGAGGATTCATGCTCACATATCTGCTATGCAAACGATGTTTCAAGATGTCCATTGATTTAATTTCTTATTTTATCTACTTGTGCACAAGGTTTATATTTCACATGTAACTGTCAAATATATTATCCTTGGCACCTTACAGTACAATTATTGATAGTTTCATAACTTTCTGCAGTTTTTGGCAAAAATATGTCTTTTGACTTCATTCAGAGATACATGTTTTGTGGAAATCAATCCACAAAATCAGGCTCCTCAACGAGGTATATTTCTAGAGATTCTACATATTGTATTTTGTTGGTTAGACAATTATTAAGAGTTTGGCAGCTGCAGGAACCATTCCAATTCACATGTTTGAGTTCAACAATCAAGAGTTTCATTCTTCCTGCTTGTATCCTTTAGGCAGCTTTCTTAGTTCACCATACATTGTCCTCTTGGCACCGTTCCTCAACCACATGTATCAGGTGTCTATGATGGGGGTAATCACAGGATGTGGTAAAAATATCCTTAGCAAGATCCCTCATATAAACCCCTTCTATAATGCCGATTGGCATCAATATTCTATATGTTCTGAAACCTGATCTCTATCCCCATTATATTCCATCTTGCTCTAATTTCTTTGTATTTCTTAGGACACTTCAATTTTCGTCCTCAACCAACAGCGTTATGTGTCTATGGTGACTGATTGCATGGAAGAAAACAATCCTGAGTTTTGTCATTTGAGCCCTTTTATAATATATATATAGGCATCACCATTTCTATGCACTCGATAACAAGACTGAAACCTGATATCTGCGGCTTCTAAATTGCATCATTTTCTTTTTCTCATCTACAAGAGAATTCCTTTCTTCCATACTTTCCATGTATCACGAGTTTGAAGCTTTCATCTTACATGTCAAGTATGTAGCTTTCAATCTTTCTGTATATCAGGGATTTGGGCGTTTTGTTGTTCAGTATATTCCAAGTGTTCCCTAAGGGTGTAGAAAAAATGGTTTTCACATGCTCCGAAAAATGGTTTTCACATGCTCCGAAAAATGGTTTTGTTGTTCATTATAAGGGCGTTTTGTTAGTAGTCTCCAATAGTCCAATCATGTGATACGATGCTGTACTCTAGAGGTAGTTACTACTCACACTTTCGATTGTTTATGTTTCATGTGTTGTTGCAACATCCTAATTTTAACTTAATGCTCGATAATCTTATGCCCATCAGTCAAAGCTAAAATTCTTAACTGAAATACCTTTCCTCAAAAACAAAGATGCAAAGGAGTGAAATTCTTAAATGTATCTAGTTACCTTTCTTTATGAGAACTAGAAATAAATTTTGGATGTTTGGAGTTCACAAGGTAAAGAGCAAGAAGTCACGAGAATGAACCACTTTTATACATACCTAATATATGAAATAAATGTAATCCATACGGTACATGCATATATTAAATATCATCAGGATTTGACATATTCTTGATATTTTAAAGAATGTTTTCTATATTTTCTGGATGAAATTCCGAAGTTCACTAGCAAAGTTCCCATATAATCATTTCGTAAGAGATTCATGATTTCATGGTGTCATTATTTCATGCAACAGAACTTTGGCTAAGCTTCTGGTCTGAAGTACATTACAATTCGATTTACGATGCTAGAGGTAATTTTGTTTGATCGATAAGTGATTGTTTATTGATTTGTAACTTTCTTTTTCATGGCATCAATTTAGGTTTTACACTCATGGGGTTTACATACGAGAATTTTAACACACAATGTTGCTTGCAAATGCTCTGCAGATTTTCCTGCTCCTAAGCCCCGTAAGAAGCATTGGCTATTCTGATCGTTGCCAGTTTGTGTGGAGCATCTTAGGGGTTACCGTGCTGCTGTACATGTGTATTTTTCACATCTCGTATTCTTGGTACTGTAAATTTATTTCACTCATTGTATGGAACATTTCAATCTCTGTTATAAATTAGGACCTTTCTTGCATCGACCCATTTGTTAGGGTTGTAATTCTGGCTACACTTAGCAGTTGGTTTTTAATATTTGTTCCATGTCAAGCAAACAGCTGTTGCATTCTTCATATTGAATTGTGCTTGTTGGGATTTGCCATGAGCGCGTAAAGATCACAGGACCTGCACCAACCCATCTTGCACATGAATTCTCCATGGCACAGTGGCATGTATGGGTTGGTCGGTTTGGATTACTTTTTTAGTGGTGGTGTCTCTAACTCTACATCAGATATTAGGATTTAGAGTTTAAGTTTAAGGTTTTGTAAATTCTCTATGGTTCACTCTATAGCCTTGTTTGGTAACAAGGCATTTTAGTTTCGAAACCTATAAAAAACTGGAGCCGAGAGAAGTGAAAAAATGGAATTGAATTTTACAATAAGTTGTGGTAAGAACGTGTGTTTAAGAGTTTGTACGTGGAACAGTTTGAAAGAAATTAGTTAAGGTATTTGGTTCACTCTAATCAGGTTTAGGGTTTAGGGGAGTTCACTCTAATCAGTTTTATTCTCTATGGTTTACTCTAATTAGAATTTATGTAATGATAATGATGTGTGAAAGTTTATACAAAGTTAGAATTAGAGTTAGGGAAGTTATTTTGAAACATATTCTTCTACTTTACAATTTTTATTATGCAACACCAACATTATTTGTAAAACTAATTTTAATTTTAGTTTTTCGTTGAAATTGAAGTATCTCATTATTAAATGAAGCTTAAGTTGGTATATATGGTATATATGGAAGAGTAGTCGGAGGAGTTTTTTTCAAAAAAGTTATTACTTTGAATTTAAGACTATAAGTTTTAATTAAAGGTCTGTCAATCACAGAAATATCGTTTTAGTAGTGAGAGCGAGAGGGGTTGAAACAGTATACATAAATAAATAAATGCATGCATACATAAATCTGAGGTCTTGTTTGATAATACTTTAGTTACAGTCAATTTTATATAAATTTTTACGTATCATTATTATTATATAAATTTACAAAAGTTCTTATAGTATAAAAAATTCAACTTCATTTATTTCATTCTTTTTAACTCTGGTTCTTTATATTTTTAAAATTAGAATGCCGTATTATCAAATAAAATTAAGAAAAAGAAAGCGTACAGCTCGCACCTAAATAAAAAGGTTCCAGACAGCTTGTTGGATGCAACTACACGAACGACCGTTGAATGGTTGGCGCGGGACGCCACCGTGGAGTAAAAGGTGGATCCCAAGCGCCATCTCTTGTGGACCTATTCCTTTTATCATTGCCCCAAATTTAGTATGAACTAAAGATGTATCGAAAATCTTTCTTGATTATAGCTCGATTTATTATTACCATTACTGGTAGTAAGAATTGCAAGAAAATATTTAAATCTTTATAATTTAATTGAAAACCGGAAATACCTCTCAAGTGCCATGCTTTATCGAACATATTTACCATTCTAGGTCTCATTTAATAAGAAAATAATGTTATCATCTTCACATAAATTTTTATATACAAACATAATTTATTATAAAATTTAATTTTATTTATTTCACTTCTTTCGATACTAACTTTCCACAAACAATCTATATATCACATCTACGGTACTGTTTCATTTGAAAATCTATAGAGCTCAGCTGCCACACATCCCAAATGCAACCAAAAGCCATTACTCTTGCGACCATCTCTCTGGATCTCAAAGCCGAAAATCTCTGGGAATTGAATACAAAAAATGACTTGTCAGGGGGTGCAGATGGCTCCTGTGAATGGGATGCTCTTTCTCTCCAAGTTTTTATAATCTCTCTCTTCTCTTTTCATGCGCGCGCACACACATGAATGATGATGGTGGTGGATGTTGCCTTTCATGGTCCCTCTTTTTCTCTTCTTCTCATGGGACCCTCCCCCTTCCCCATTGGTGTGTACTGGTATGCTGCCATGTATTACAGAATTACATTAATCAAATCTTCTCTAGAAGCCGTGGTGGAGTGGTGTGAGATCTACTTGTGGACCATGAGCACAAACACTCCAAACCCAATTTATTTATTCCCCTCCCCTCCCTTCAAATTGGGTGGTTTGGGCACATGCTTCACCCCCAATGCACCCATGAACCAGTTCTTGTTGGCAGGCAGATGCAGTGTGAGAATTATTTCTCTCTGTCACACAGAAAAGGACTGGGTTGTAGGTTTTTGGTGGGGGACCAATAATTTAATATCATGTATTGATCCTTATCCCATCACACCAACTAGAGGGAAACATACAGCACTGGCTTCTTTTTATTTTTAGTGGTTTTTATTAGAGAAAGTGAATTTACTAGCAAAAAATGCTGAAAAATCGTAGTATTTTTCTCCACTGAAGAAGCTGAAAAATCCGATGAAGATGAGTTTTCTCTCTCTCTCTTTTCCTTTTTTTTTCCTTTTCATTTGGAAATTACTCTCCAAACTCTAACTTTAATTTCATATAAACTTCTACGTATCATTATCATTACATAAACTTTAACACAAACTTCCATCATACTAATTACTGTACCTTTCTAACTTTGTTTGTTTTGTAACTCCTAAAACTCTAATTTCATTCAACTTCAATTGAAACTCTTTTCAAATGTACCTGTTGTATTATCTATAGATCTTGGCTTTAAGGTTCGTCATTATTTTTGAGCCTGAAAATTCTGATGAAGATAAGTAGGCATCATATGGTTCATAGTTTTAAAACCCAACATCATGGTTTTTTTTAGGGGGGCGCCTGAAAAATCTGATCTTGGTTTCTGTGGTTCATTCAACAGAACAAAAAGATCAATAAAGAAGAGTGATCAAATAAGTTCAATCAATTGAAATAATCTGGTTAATCAAGAAAAATGGTATCTGTGATTCTCAGAAGATGAACACTGAAAACACCAACATAAAAGGTTATCAAAGTTCATTATCCAATGAAATCTGGCATTCTCAGAAGAGGAAGAGAACATGGAATAAATTGGAGCAGAAGGGAAACAGAGGTGGGGAGAAGAATAGGAGGTGATGATGATGACTACCAGTATGAACAATTGGCAGATTAGGTGGGCATGGAAGTGGGAAAAGCTAAACCCACCTGCGAGAAAAGCTTTGCAAGGCATAGGGACCAGCTCAACTCGGCCGATACCAATGTCCCAACACCTCTGCTCTGCTTTGCTCCGGCGAGCCCAACCTGGCGCTTGCAAGCACAAAGAGGGCTGAGAAAGGCGAAGTACTCTGTCCCAGCCCTCAACAAGGTTCCCCCCACTCCCCACGCACCGACCCACCAGGACCGCCGCCGCCGCCGCCGCCGTGGTTTACTTGCTCATTTTGTTCTTTCTTGAGCATCCTCCATCATCACCATCGTCTCGCTTGGATCGAGAGCAACAGAGGAGTGGTGGTGCGGAGGTTTTCTTCCGCCCGTCTCTGTTGGCTTCCATCGTCTACATGCTTGCATGCCCAAATTTACATCTCTCATCATCTTCCTCAGCCGCCGCCATTAGACCATTACGTGAACACCTGAAGGCTGGCGTTTCTTGGGGTGTGGCAGATGGGACACGTGTCGGTCGTGGATCCGCAGGTGCTGCAGAGACAGAGGTGGCGGCAGGGGAGGAGCAGAACGCACACCTCCTCCGCCGTCCCACCGCACGCCTTGCACGCCGGCGATGGAACCATCCTCGCCCGGCGGTCGTCGGCAAAGCAGCAGCTGTCGTCGTCATTCGTGTCCCCGGTTTCTCCGAACCCTTCCTTCTGCTGGATCAGAGCCTGCTCCAGTGTAGATCGGAGGTTGGCCACCGCCGCCTCGTTGTTCCTCGCCACACCGAACCAGACCCGGTTCTCGGCCACCACTTGGGTCAGCTTCTCCTCCAGCTCCACGTGTCTCCTCTTCACCCGCTGCAGCTCGGACTCCTTCTCCGCCAGCCGCCTCTGCATCTGCCGCTCCATCGCCGACAGCACCGCCCGGTAATGCCGCCTGCTCGCCTCCTCCAGCTGCCACCGGAGTCGCTCGCTCTGGACCCGAATCAAGGTCTCCACCTCGAGGCTCTGGTGGTATAGGCAGGATATGAGGTCGTCGCCGTCGCCGCCGCCACCACACCCGGTCACGTCAACGGAGCACGTCGACCTCCCGCTTGTCGACGTCACGGTTGAGTTCTCCACCCTCCCATCGTACACGGAAAGCGCGATTTGGTCCTGTATTTTCCGCACACCATCCAGACGGTGGTGGCTTGGGTCGTCTCCTCTGCCACGCTTCCTCGCCGCCGACGTGCCGTGGCAGCAGGTCAGCTCGCTGCCGTGCGTTCGGAAGGTGTTCGACATTAATCCTGACCGAAACAACACACATGGATCACACCACAGTACCTTGAAATTAAGCAGACAGGTGCAGGGAAGATGCAGCCCACTCACCGAGATTCGCTTGGGAAGCAAGTAGCATCCGTTGTTGGCGTCGATGGTCGCCCAAATCAATCGCGGCGGCGCTGTTGCCGGTGCAGACGCCGGAGTCGGAGAGAAGCTTGTGCGGCTGGACTGCCATGTATGCATGCGCCTTCGCTCTCTCTCTCGCTCTTCTTTCCGCTGTGACCAGTGCAGGAAGAGTACTGACATGTGATTATTCATGGCTACACACACGTAAATATACACATCTGCAAATAAATAAATATCTTCTTGCATGATTTAATAATATAAGTCTTTTTTACGGGTAATGTAAACTTATATTAAAAAATAGTATAATTATGAATCCTATTAATAACAAAAGTTTAGTAGATTATAAAAAGTAATTTCCCAGATTCCTGAATAAGAGAAAGCTGAGGAGAGATTAGCAGAGTTAGAGTCAAATTTTGAAAATACAATTTCAAAATTTGATTTTGTTTGTTCGTAAAACTCTAGTGGTCTTTACTATAGATCGTTAGAGTTAATGAAGTATTTAATAAACAATCATACATTACACAGTACTAATAGTTGACGTTCAGTTACTCTTATTCTATTAAATCTCAAAAAAATATAACTTCAATTTTAATTAACAGTAACTCTAATCAACTTTAATTATGGTAATTAAAATTATACACAAATATAATCTATTGTCCATGACATGAGGTAGATTAACCCAGGGAGTGGAGGTTGAATCGATGAATAATGTTCACCAAAGTAAATAACCTATTGTTGTCTTACATAAAAGGACTCAAAACAGTAAATAACCTATTATTATGATGTTCAATTTTTTATAACACTGTTGAATTAGAAACTAAGGAACCGATTTTTTAATTTTTAATTAAATGATTATGTTATTGACGTAAGGAAAAAAAAAATGTCAATATCTTTTTAAAACCACCACTGATTTTAAGAGGAACAGAAGAAAGATGTAAGAGAGAAGAAACTGAACTACGTTAACAAATAATACTATTAATTTTCTTCTTTTATTTCATCAGCAGTGGCCAGTGGGATTAAAATCATAAAGAACGTAAATTTTATTTTATTAAAATTAACTAAACAGTGAAAAAGACTCATCAATATTCGATTCTAGGTAAATAATTTTTTAAATTAAAATAATAATAAAAATATATTAAAAAATAAAAATATTATTATACAAATACGAGTAATTTTAAAAATTAAAACGAATGATAAGTACACGAGAGGAGGTGAAAAGGGAACAGGACGACAGTGGGAGCACAGAATCGGTCAAAGCGTATTCCGTCGCCGTCGCCACCGCCGTCCCGTCCTCCTTGATTTCACCATTTTTCTCGGAGGAGCCCACCACCGCAGAGAAGAAGAGGAAATTTTAAATTCACGGAAGAAAACGACGTGAACAGTTGCACCTTGAGCTTGTTGGGTTCCCGGAAGGGAATCGAGATCTGCCATCGGCCTGCTCGCCGTCAAGTGGCCAGGAGTCGCCGTAGGTGGACGGACGTCAGACCACAGCACCCCCCCCCCCCCCCACGCACATGTGCGCGCAACCACCCACTGATGATCAATCCGTCCATCTGAGCATACCTATATAATATAATTTATCAGTCTGTGTGATCGGTAGACGGAAAACCTACCGCGGCGGAGACGGCGGTGGCGATGGGTTAGCCTGGGACGGTGGTGCGGATCTGAAGCTGTCAGAAGACGACCACCACCACCACCACCACCACCATCATGCATGTGTTTCTGCGCCTCATGAATTCATCGCTTGTCCCGTTGCATACTTTTACAGGTCTTATTAATTGATAATAGATTGCATTTATGCTTTCCATATATAATATCTGCGTGGTTTTTAAACAAATCACGGGAGCTGCCATGCTCGGAGCAATGGTAGGAAGGGGAAGGGGGATGTCAAATGCCATCGATTTTTAAAATTATTTTTAATAATATTATTATTATAAAATAATTTTAACTTCGCTTATATTTGAAATTGAGATTAAGATAAGTGCAATGTGAACTCACGTTTCCCCTCACACCACACGATTTTTAAATCTATTTTTTTTAATTTTTGTCAAACAATCAACAAAAATTATTAAAGATAAGATTATTTCCTTTATTTCATATTTAAGTATTATAATAAAAAATTATTACAATTACTATTTATATATCTTATTTGATAAAAATATTACATACCATCGACTCTTTATAATAAAAAATCTCATTAAACTTCGTTATCAAACACAACCTTTATTTACGAAATTAATTTCAACTTCAACTTCTAAAGTTAGAAAAAAATCATCCTTGAACACACCCTAGAACTTTTTTCAACTTCAAAGAGGAATGCCTTAATTTTACACAAATCTCTGTATGTCATTACCATTGTATAAGTTATTGTAAAATTTAACTCTATACTTGATTCCTTACTTTTAACCCTATAGCTTCTGCAGTTTTTGAAATATGAAGCCATTGAAACAAACAACACCTTATTGATGATGATGATGATGATGATGATGATGATGATGGTATGAAAACCCCAACCAGCGCGCCCTTGAGCTGGCACTGCACACCTTCCAGTATCACTCACTCTGCCTCTCCCGCACACATGGTGGTTGGGAGCCAGTGATACAGGCAAGTGGGTTGGGTGGGTACCTGTTCTTTTTCACGTCTCTGCTGCTGCTGCTGCTGCTGATGGTAAGTGGGTACCATGCCATAGATTGTGTGGTAAGTGGGTACCTCTCATCCCATCCTCATATGATGCTGCTGTTGCTTACCAGCAGCAGTGGTTCCTCTGACAAACCAACTGCTTTGATTTGGTGTCAATGGTCAAGGTATCAAGAAGTGACCTTCCTCTGCATCTCTTCTTCCTCCACACACACACACTCTCTCCCTCTTTCTCAAAGCATCCAGGCAGGTGAGAGCTCAAACATATGCATTCAAACACGTCAACAAATTGCTAAAAAAAAGAAGTTGTATTAATTTCTTGCTGTCGGAGTGTAACCGGTGAATTTTCAGATCCAACAGTGAAGTTCGATGAATGATCAACCAGCAAAGGTACCCAACCCACCTGCCATCACAGACCGACGCACACAGCCGGGTGATCCTAACAGTAATGAGTACTTAAAATTAAGAAGGGAAGGAAGAAGGGGCTGATGTAGATAGTTGAAGGTTTTCAGGAGAAGGAACCTTATTGCAAACAAACTAAACTCTGTGAGCAAGGTCATACAATTCAAGATTGAACAAATGCTGTGAGCACCACTGGAAAAATGTTGAATGTCCCGCATAACATTTTCCCTTGTGGTTAAGGAACCTTAACTGGATGCAAGAAAGATTTTCAAAACAAACTGAAGGGGTGATTCTACAATTATAAGGGAAAAAAAATAACAAAATTTGAAAGATATAGACGTAGATAATAAACTAAAGGGGTGCATTGAGTAAATGTCTAAATTTATTTCTAACAACAATTTTCAGGTATAAAAGGAAAAAATGAATTGTTTTTCCAATGTCCGAGTTTATAATATTATCCAAAAATTCTTGAATATGTAAAAAGAAAAAAAATAAATATATAATATTGTTGAAGTAAATGAAGAATGTAAAAAGAAAATAATTGATATATGATATAAATAAAAATGACTGATTTCTTAAAGTTGTTAGGAATGCAATGACTTACTAGAAAAAGGGTGAATAGTGAGTTATACAAATTTTAACAACTATTGTAGTATTATTATTCAATTTAAAGACAACTCAAGGTGAATTCTGAAACAAACAGCTGAAATACCTGCGGGTGAAATTATTATATAATAATGTCAACTTAGAATGTAAGAGAGCATTCAAACTACCAAGATACAAAAAGTTTTTTTTAGATGATTTACCAATTGACTACATTCACCCTCAAACTTTCACTTAAGTCTAAATCAATTCCACTATAACCAAGACGTTTTTCAAGGTTTAACACCAATCGATCATCTGATGTTTTTGATTTGAAGAACACCCAACCCCAATCACTCACTCAACGTTTTTGATCCGAGAAACACTCAGCCCCAATCTGATCTAACCTTCCTCACAAGATCACCTCCCACACTAAGAATATCACCTCTACCCAATCTGAAGGATCAATTTCTATCAGAAAGGTTCAATGTTTCCCAAAAAAAACAGAAAACATACATCACACAAATTCAATAAATAATTTCTTCCATTAAATGGCCGTTTACCAGCGATTTCAGAAAAAAAAAAAAAAACAGATTGAGTTAGAAATCCATTTAATGGCAGCTGTTCAAGGATGTCTCATTCGTTTTTCTAGCACACCGGCAAAGTTAAGGCCTCACTCTCACATTCTAACCATACTACATTGGAAGGAAAAGATACAGAGTTCAGTAAATCAATTATTTAAACAGCATGGTGGTTTCTGATAAAATAAAATTCAAAGATAAAGAAGATTTGGGAAGGCAGTTTTCTAGAACCTAAATTTCA
The DNA here is from genome assembly GCA_024699675.1 of Amphibolis antarctica. Classification (NCBI taxonomy): domain Eukaryota; kingdom Viridiplantae; phylum Streptophyta; class Magnoliopsida; order Alismatales; family Cymodoceaceae; genus Amphibolis; species Amphibolis antarctica. The sequence continues at coordinate 63,113 of JAMKPZ010000446.1, read as the reverse complement.
AGCGTCAATAGTTTAGCTACAAAACCATTAAAGAGGAATCCAAAACAAAAATTTCTAGGCATAGAACATGCAGCTGCAAATAGAGAATAAAAAGGAGAACCTTGTGTATTGAACAACAGACACTTCTTTGAAATACCTTCTGGCTACTCCTGTTGTGCACCGGCAGCATCTTTGTTTTTGTTCTTCTTCTTCTCCTTTTTGTGGCTTCGATCACCATCTTCACCCTTCTCAGCATCCTTGCTCTTCTTCTTCTTCTTCTTCTCTTTCTTGCTCTTCTCCTCGTCAGATAATCCAGAATCACCCCCCTTGCCATCATTTTCCTTCTCTACTTCAGTCTCCTCCTCTTTCAATTTATCCTTCTTCTTTTTCTTCTTCCTCTCACTCTTGCCATCGTCAACCACGTCCTCAATCACACCACCATCATCTTCCACCTTGGCTTTCTTGATCACAGCTGGAAAATGCAGCTCATTGCCTTCCTCAACCTTGCGCTTCTTCTTTTTCTTCTCACTCTTCTCCTCTTCAACATCCTCCTCCTCCTTCTTGACGACGGCGAGCTCTGGAGCTGCAGCAGCCTGACTGGCGACCAGAGAATCCCCTCCAGTTGGGAGCACCACATTGCGACGCCACTCCGAAGGGGTCCTCTCGTTGGGCTTACCATGCTTATCCAGCAACCCTTCGGAAATCATCTTCTTCTTCATCGACGCCGTTGGACCGAGCCCCCATTTCCTGGGATAAGTGTCCCTATCCATGACAACCCTCTTGATCCTTGCCACAACCCCATGATCACAAGTGGCTATCACTGCAGTCGTCATCTCAGAGATTCCTAGGGCAATTGCCTCACCCTTGGTGGTCATCAGTACAACCTCCTCCCCATTCTCAATTTCGCTCTCAAACCTGAGGAGCCCAGGGATCATAAGCTTGGCACCATAGCAGATTGCATTGACTGCAGAATCCTTAACAACAAGCCGCCTGTAGCTAGTGAGCAACACCTCCAGCGGCATCACGACGCGTCTCAGGTAACTCTCGTCGCGGTAATTGTCGAACACCCACTGGGCGTCCATGATATCGTGCATAGTGACCATGTTGTCCTTTTCTCCAAGGATGCCTGATCGAACACGGCGCAGCTCCTGCATATGCCCCCCAACGCCGAGGAGTAATCCCAAGTGAACGCAGAGCGTCCTGACGTACGTCCCCGCCTCGCAGGAGATCCAGAAGACTACGAGATGCCTGGCGGCGTCGTACTCAAGAAGCTTGCTCTCGTAGATCGTCCTGATTCTGAGCTGCCTCTTCACGGCCGAAATGAGAGGGGGCCGCTGGAAGACGGCGCCCGTCAGCGTCTCGAGGGCTCGCCCCACCTTCGCCACGTCGGGGACGTTGGCGTGGAGTCTTGCAACGCAGACGTACTCCTTCCCCGCCCCCTGCTGCGACTTGACGAGCCGGGTGGCGCGGTCGATGCAGACGATTAGGTTTCCGGTGACCTTGGGGTCTAGGGTGCCTGAGTGGCCGGTCTTCTCCGAACGGAGGATACGCTTGATCCAGGCGACGACCTCGTGGGAGGAGGGGTTGGAGGGCTTATCAAGGTTGATGACGCCGTAGCGGAGGTACTCTACAAGGGGACGCTTGAGCGGGGAGTAGCCGGTGGGGAGCGGGGTGTAGTGGCCGGTGCGGACATTCAGGCGGTCGTAGTTCTTTAGGAGGATCGGCCACTGTGAGGTGTCGAGGGCGGGGGTGAACGACTGAGGCTTGATCAGGTAGTCCTTGCCCGCAACATCGTCTTCATCGTCGCCGCCGTCGCCGTCGGAGAAGGGTTTGAGATGGCGAACTTCGTCTGTGTGGAGCTCAGTCACCGGCGTCGTCGTCGCCGCCGCTGCCGCCGTCTTCTTCTTCTTCGACCTCTTCTCCGTGGAGGGGGTGGCGAACATGGCTGCTGCGTTTCGGCGGTCCTGGACGCAAGACAGACAGAGCAGGGTTTTTGAAATTAGGGTTTTAGGGTTTCGCCAGCCCGCCGGGCCACTGGGTCCGTCCCAGGACACTTCCTTAAACCAGGGCTTACGTCACTGTTCTTCGAATTATTGACGGTTGATGATTAAGGATGTCAATTAGGCTATATTTAACTGGACGGACACAATCTAAGCATAGTTAAATTGTGATTTGATTGGCCATGTTTAGACTAAATTTTTACGTTTTTTATTGACATAGCATGACACATGGATTACAATATTGTTCGAAAATAATTTTGTAATATTTTAAAGTTTTATATTTATTTTAATTTATTTTTTAAAATTACATACATTATATATAAATTAATAATTTGAATTTGTTAATAAGTAATGTATAATTATAGAAACACACATTTAATTATTTTTTAGTATTTATAAATTATATTAATATTATATTATTTTTTAATAAATAAAAAATAATTAAAAATTAAATTACATCAAACTTAACTTAACTTGACATAAGTCCAAATGATCTAATTGACATCTTTATTAGTGATCGAGTGGGGATGCGTATTTTGTTCAAATCGATTTTAAATTTTAAATCGAACTCTCTATTTTTAGTTTTTTTTTTTCGCACAAGACTTTTGTTACTATGAAATTTGAGCACTAATATTATCATTTTTATTAATAATTTATTTTCAAAAATAAAAATAATTGGATAATGATTTGGTTGTCTATGGTACAACCTACCCCGCCTTAAATTTTCACGTTGATCTGAACCATCTATAATATCTATAATATTATTTTCACGTTGCCTTAAATTCCATCTTACGATTTTGCTACCTTTATCATGCATACACAAGCAAAAAAACACTCTCCTGCTTAAATTATATTTATTTTCTTCACGTAAGAGCTGTTTATAGTTTTCAGTAATTTTAAAGTAAATAAAAAAAGTATAAGAATAATTTTGAAATTTCAGGACAATATTTCAAAAGCCACACCACTGGGAAAATGGACTAAAATCACAGATCAAGGAAAAATAATTATTACTATATATTGAAAGGAGAAAGTCGTGAATTCAAAAAAAGATAAACAATTAAATGATGCTCTTATTTAATATATACCTGAAAGATTAATATGCAAACATAAAATATAATTCAAAAATGCATTTACCCATGATAAGAGATCAACTAACCAATTCAAAGTTCTAAGTTCAAAAGGACTGTGGTTTCATAATCCCCATCAGAATTCAAATCCTGGAGACCATGACCTCCTACCAATTTCAACAAGAAGCAATAAGATCAATTCATAAAAAAGTATGACACATTGCTTCCATAAATCAAGCTTTCATCTTCACGTATACAATCTTCATACAACATATGAAAATAAAAAATAATGATAATGTTATAAATCTCAACAAATCAAGAGGTTAGTAAATTGAAATAGAAGTCCAACCCATTACCTAACCCAACAATAAAGAAGTAAACAGGTTAAACAAGTTTAGCCTGACCCCTTGAAAACACAAATAGAAGAGCACGCTTGAGCGTAAAGCAAGGCAACATACATGGACAGACAGAATAAACTATTAAGCCATGTGGTATGCAGGACACAATGCACTACAATGCCTAGACCTTTATGAACCACCATCAATTAAGATTCTGCTGGAAAATGCCTGCATCTGCACAATATCAGAAAAAATACATCCACATCTGAAGCAAGAACACACAAATCATTTGGGAACATCACACCCATATGAAGACAATTAGGTTTGTTCTTGAACTCAAATGAACATTTATCAATAGATTTTTATTGTTTGTAAAGAGTAGATGAAACATTACTATAAATATTATTGTCTGGTTTGGAACAAGATTCCCACATGAATGCTCTGTTATATTTGCTTTCCTATGACTGCAAAGAATAGAACACGTTCCAATAAAATTACTCCTTGGAACATGCCTAACAAACCCTGATAATGCTTTGAATTTTATTTTACCATGACATTTCGGCGTTTAAAATGATAAAAGAAAGCCCAAGCTAGAAAATAGCCGAAACTAACTATTTCATTAAAAAATAAGAAAAAATGTTCTTGAATTTTCATTGCTATTATATTATTATGATATTATATCATGAAATTATGTATTGATACATTCTCTGTAGTTAACTAAACATTGCAATGATTAAATAACATTTGAAAAATAAAGAACAAATTAACAACAAAATTTGATGAGATTAACATATAAAAATTGCTAACCAACATAGTTAGCTAGGATCACCTATTCTCACAGTTCCCTCCCAAGTTCAAACCAAGAAGAACAGGAAAAAAATTAGTAATGTCTAAAAAAATCAAACGATCATTATAAAAAATAGATATACATTGATATATAGATATATCCCCCCTGATTAGGCCTTATTAAACATGGATCTGACAAAACCCATATACTAAGGCTCGCCAGTAGTTCTGCTACAAAAAACCCATCGAAGATATCATATTTATAAGATTGTGTTCTGCTACCACCTTTGCAGGCTACAGTAGTTCTTATTTCTAAAAAGCATTTCAGCAAAATTGAAACCCAAGTAACAAAATAAGATTGCTCAGAGAAACCATAGATAAAGGGTCATACAAATTACATTTGTGTATCGACCGATTTTGTGAAATCAGGTCAACTCATTGTCCATGGATTTTTGAACGAATATGCACTAACGCCCATCTGGATTTTATTTGAATATGAGATCATAAAAACATTAAGAATATTCACTGACATGGTAGACAAAATTCACCCTTCTCCTGATTCCTGAGGTTGAAGTATTCCCCAAACAATGCTGTCACAACTGCATCTGAATGCCTTACAAATTCCCCACCAGAATGGCTACATTATAGCTGCCAAGCAACAGCATTCCACTGCTTTGGCCCTCCTCCACAATAACTTAATCTTCTCCACAAAGACATCTACCTTCCATAGGTTTTTTTATGGGAGAATTACAAGCATCTCTTTCAAATTAGAGAACAATAACATATACCACTACCAATTCTAAAAGTTTGTGTATGCCACTATCTCATCATTTTTTGTAAACACATGCCATTGGGTTAGATCTACAGTTAGATTTAAGGGAATATTCTCTACTAACTTTAACCTTGCGTGGGTTTTAAATCCTTCCTTCCAACAATCTTATCTTTTCCTCCCAAATGTAACAAATATGCACGAGCAACTTAATAATTGTAGTCCAACTCAAAAAATCTTAATAATTGTAACCAAATTTTTCCGCCAAAAGTATCAAAAGGCATATGAGTATACTTATTAACGATACTCTACAGGACTAATCAACAATACATACATATTATGATTCTGTTTACATACAGTTCTAACAGCTACCATGTGAACCATGCTTATTTGTGAACCTACCTAGATGTTGCCTAGGCAGTGTCATTTAAAAGGTGAAGGTAGTCAAACCTAATGCCTTGGACTGATTTTTCCTAATAATTACTTATCAAGATTTTGATCATCAAATGGTGTGCCTATTGATTCATATTATTTACTTTGTACTTGTCTCTATCTGTTACAGAATATTCAACTTATTAGTGTTAAGATAATAAGATTATTGAAACATTTATTGTTATTTATTATTTCTCTTATTTATTATTGTAAGATTATTGCTCTTATTTATAATTGACTTCTTGTTATTGTTGATATTGATATTGATTTGGATGATCATTATAAGTTTATTATTAGTCAGATTGTTAGTTTAGAAAAGCATCTATCATAAGATAATACATTCATAAATATATTAAACATCCATAAAAGTTATATAAAAATTTTAATATTTCTTTGTTACCATCCAGGCAGCTAGGTCCCATCCACACTACCATAGTAACTAGGTGTCTTTCATAAGTATGAAGTGAACTAGGATTTGATATATTAATGTATCTAAAATGCACAATAAAACCTTAAGTAAACCGCAAGTAGCACAATTGGTCTTCCACTGTGCAAGAAAAGAAATCTAAGAAAAAACATTAAAATCATCAAAAAAAAACATAATCCAGGTCTATATTCTCTTAAATAAAGCCTTGTGAGAGGCTAGTAGTCAATGCAAGTAGTGAAATACATGAGACTGTATAAAAATGGCTTCCAATGAAAAAGGTAGCCAGAAGTTGAAAACCAACGAGCAAAATTGAAGTTTGAAAGGAGAAAGATGCATAGAGAGAAATGTCAATACCCAAGAGAGATGACAGTAGTATATTCAATTATCCAGCATTACCCCATCCCCTTCCTCGTTATCAATGTCTTCTTCGTTCCTCAAGCATCCACACACATTACACTCCAGTTTATCCAAGACCAGACCTTCTGGCAACGGTGGTAGAGGTGCCAATGTTCCTCCACAATTTTCTCTGCCACAAAGAAAATTCACAAAGAAATAAGCATGGGGGAAGTCCATATTCTCCCCCTCGCCTTCACTCTCCATTCCTTCATCATCACTATTCACCTCTATTGCTTCCTCATCCATGTCCTCGACACCACCATCTTCATCCTCTTCATTGTCATCTTTCCAATTCTTCTCCACTTCACACCTCTCACACTTGCACTGAAATCCGTACTCCTCCATCAACCTGTTCTGCCTCTCCTTATACCTCCAATTCACGGGAAAATAGCACAAGCACACCTCCCTCCCTTCCGGAATTTCATGTATTGCTCTAACAATGATGTCGGTATTTCGATCTCCACCAGCGTCGACATAGTCAAACCTGCAGGCATTTGGCAAGCAGTCGTGATTGAAGAACGCCGCGTTAGCGTAAATCCCGTAGCACCTCACCCCTCTCTCCTTTCCTTCCTCGAAACTCTCCATCAGTCCAAAGGCGTTCATCCTGTCCTTCTCCAGCAGGGCGGCGGTGAGCTGGACCGAGACTCCGAACGGGGTCGTCGGTGGAGAAAGGGAGCAAAGGAGGGAGTGCAGGTTCTGGATTTGCGGGTCCCCGGGGTTACCGGTTCCCTGAAGGGATAGGAGACGGTGGAAGTCTGGGGGCGAGACGGCGGCGAGGTTGTACGCTTGGACGAGAAAAAGAATCTGGTCTTGCGGGCTAGAGAGGCGTGAGAGGGCGTGGCAGACCCACCGGGTGTGGGTTGTGGACTGCGATTTGGAGTGGCAGAGGTTGGAGCAGAAGTGGGCGAGGGATTGGGGTGGACAGGTGGGGCACCGGGGGTTGGTAGCGAGAGATTGGAGAGAGCGGAAGCAATGTGAGCAGTAGGGCGTCGGTGTGGTGAAAGTTGCGGCGGCGGCGGGGTAGAGGACAATAGGGGAGTCGGAGAGGATGATCTCGCCGGCTTTGATGGTGCGGGAGGAGAGAAGCGCTCTGCCTCTGCCTTGGTAGCTGGGGATTAGGTTGACCGGCGGCGGTTGCCCGGCCATCGTCGTCGTCGTCGGCGCCGATTGGGGTTTCGTGGAGGGTTTTGCACTGACGGTGTATTTGTGAAGAATTTTAGTTAATTTTAAAAATTAAATAAAATTAAAATTAAAATTACGATAAAACTTTATATATTAAACTCAAAAAATTATTTAACGACACTACTAGTCTTGTTTATCCTGTGATGTTTTAATTTAATGATCTAAATTAAATTTAAATTATTAACATTTATTAATAACTTATTTAATTGATATGAGCTTGATCTTTCTTCATGTATACCATAATTTTTATTATTTATGTAGTATTTTTAAGTTTATACTTATAAAATAATATGTTAAATGACTTTAACAATAATTACTTTCTTTTTACCTTTAAATTAACTAAAAAATTATAAATATTTTTATTAAAATTCTCGTAATACATTACCACCCTTAAATCTCTTATTTGTCTCATTTCGTATGTATATATATATATATAATAACTTAAAATTTAGTAGATTGAAAAATAACTCTAATAACACTAAAAAAATTAGTCCTTTTTATATAATAATAATGATATTAAAAATAATTTTAAAATTAATTAAAATCTACACCAAACAATAACTGAAATACATCCATCATTTATTCCTATGTTTCTATTAATTTTCATTAGTTTCGTATTTTCAGCCCGTTTTTATATGTTATTATTATTATAAAAAAAATTATATATATAAATTTTTATTTTATAATTTATTATATAATTTAAATATTCTTTATAAAATTATTTTAACTTAACTTTTTTATAATTTTTAAAATAAAAATATCTCGTTATCATTATCTCACTTTTTAAATTTTTTATTGAAATAAAATTAACTTTTCACGTGAGCTCTATATTTAAGGAAATTCATAAAAAAAAATTGATCAATTTAAAAAATATATTTTATGAAAAAATTGAAAAATAATTTCTAATAAAACATTTTTCATGGTATATGTTATAGAAAATAGTCATACTTATTTATTTAACATTAATAATAATATAAAAAGATTGGCTTCATCTATTTACATTGTGTTTGTTATTGAAGTTAAGCGAGGTAAGGTCAGGTTTTTTAAATATAATGTAATTTCTAAGGTAATATAATCACTACTTTTTTTATTTATCTTATTTTATTATAATTACTATATACAATTATAATAAAAATTTCACATTATCTTATTAACAAACACAACGTTAATAGATGAGACTGATTTTTTTGTAACTACGAGAGTATGAAATTTTTTTCAATAGTGGTACTTATTTTACTACAAATGAGGGAAAAAGTTTTTAAATTTTTTTAGTGCAATATTAGGTAAATTAGGAGTAATATTTTTATTTTTTAAATATAATTTTTATGCAATATTTTTTCATTTTTTCATTTTTTTCACTTTTCTCTTTCATTACTTTTTTTTCCATTATTTTCTTTTTGCCCCCCTTTTTCCATCATGTATTCGATATATATATATATATTTTATCATTTATTATTTTCCTTACATATAGAAGAAGAGAGGATGGAAATAATGCAAAAGTCGTTCTTCATGTATTTGTTTTTAAAACTATGTATAAATTAGTATGTTAGCTTTTAGAATCAACTAAGTAATATAAGTAGATATATTTAATTGTATTATTTAAAAAATTATTTTAATCCACTTTAGGCGTTAAAAATAAATGTAAATAAAAACACCCAGAAAGAATCACGTGAGAGCAAATGTAAAAGTAAAAACGAGTAAGTTAAATAAAGGTAAATGACAAAATTTCTTACAGGACAAGTCGTAAAAAAATTTCTAGCATTTATCGATAAATACAAATACCTATAAAATGATAAATTTTTTTTATCATTCTCTTTTTTCATGATATGCAGACACTCTTTAAACATTTAATGTGCGTCTTAAAAGTTAAATAAAATAAAATTTAAAATTAATTATTTAAATAAAATTAAAATTATATAATAATTTAGATGATAAAAATTTATATATTAAAATCTATACAATAATAATAAAATTTAAAATAATATTAAAAATTACAAAAAGTTAAAAACAAACAAATTTAACATTATTTATTTTCTCTCATTTCAAAAGTATTCACTTAATTTTATTTTTATTTTTTAAAAAGTGAAAAAGTAAGGTTATATTAACGATCTTCGTATCATAAAAATATGTGCACGATAATTAACACTACAAGACAAAGGTTTTTTTTTAAAAAAAGAAAAAATTTAAGACCAGGTGCTGACAAAAGGGTTGCATTTCCGGTGGGGTTTTCACCATCCTCGCCTTCTCCGCCCCGGCACGCATGGAGAAAGCGATGACGGAAGCTATGGAAGAAGGAAAGCAGAAGCTCTCCATGGCCATGGCGACGGTGGAGGAGAGCAAGCAGAAGCTCACCACGACGCTCTCCACTTGGACACGTTCCATCCACTACCGGGAACACGACAACGCTTTGGTACAACTCCAGGGAAAGATCAAGGGGCTGGAGGTTCGGTTCAGGTCGTGGCTGGCGAAACAGCCGGCGCACGTCGAGGTCACCGTCGCCACTGTCACAGGCGCCGCTCAAGGCGCGGCCATCGGCGGGTTTATGAGCGTGCTCACCGATGAACTCCGCAATGCCCTTCCATCTACTCCCAACGCTAGCGCCGAGGGGTTGGCGGCGCAGGTTGTGGACACTTTTTCTCTTTTTAGGCTTTTTTATTATGCTTTCGTTACGAGGTTTAAGATTCTTTTGGTCCTTCATGCATTATTTATAAATATCTTGTGAAGTAGGCTTCCCAGAAGAATTCTACTTCTCGTCAAGTGAATAGGGTAAGTGATTCGTCCTAATATTGCCTGGTTAAGTGATTTGTTTAAATATTTGGGCTACTTGTTAGTGTCGTCAAAGAGGTGTGAGTGTCTACTTCAACAACTTGAGTAGCAAACCATCTTTGCCCTGGTCACCATTGTCTACATGAGATCCCATAGCTTCCTCTTCTTCCTCCACCTCTTGCCTCTCTTCCAATCACTCTCCATCTAACTCTTCGTTTGATTTATCTCTTGTCATTGTGTAGTCATTATTGCTTAGAAACGTGCAACTCCTTGAAGCAGTTAGTTTTTTACAATAACGATGGGATTTCTGGATACTGTAGAATTTTGAATAATATAGTCGACATCTTGCATGAAATCATACATAATGAAAGCATATAATTTTAAAAATGCATTTGTAAGACCTATCTTTTCTTAAAAAATGAATTTGTAAGTAAAAAACTTTTAAACATTAAACAAGAATTTGATAATTTCCTGTATACAGTCAACATAACCATGTGGGCAATATGTAATATCTAGTGTTGGCAATTTGTTGATCATTCGTCATTTTGAAATATCTTAATACTATATCAAATAAGTCTCTGACAATATCCATTGAATCAACTGAGTTGTTCTCTTGTTGAGTTTGTGTTGTTTATTGTTTTACTTATGGATGTGGGTCCTTATTCTAGTGAGACTAATTAAGTGATGGTTTTCCTTGTCTTGTCCGAGCCTTAAAAATTAGCATGTCTTCCTTGGGAAATATGTTAAAAAGATTAAATTGTCTCATGACCCTATTTGGAATGTACTTCACCACCACACACTCGAATTATTCAACCCAAGTCTCAACTAACTAGATGTTTGCACACCCTTTGCTAATAATATTGGATATGACATTTACAAGATCTGCGTCTTATGATTATCATATCACCTTTAGAAAACCATACTTGTTAAAGTAGGTGCCTATGCATCCAAGGGTGATTGATCTTCCTTCCTTATTTTATATGCAGTTATGCTATATTACGTATTTTTAAGACTTTTTTTTTATATGAAACTTATTTAGATGTTAATTTGTGTTTATAGTTTTATACTTCATATCTTGTTGGTATCTACATATGCATATCATTGTGTGTGTGTATAAATAAACAATACAATCTAAGCCATATTATCATTACGTGGGGTTGGCCACATGAATCCTTCTATTCTATGTCTCTCATTGCTCTCTGGATTTTTTTTTTTTTTCTCTTGCTCTCTGGAAGTTGACAAGATCATGAGAGGTTGGATTTGTTTGTCTTTGGCTTAATAGCTCATCTTATATCATGGGAATGTAGTAGGTTTTGTGATGTTGTTGGTTTCCTTTTTCTTTTTCTAGGTTTGCTATTTCTTCTGTTGTTGGCGTTTTTCTTATCTGTTGGATAAACTTGTAACATTGTTCCTTTCTTTAATATATTTTTTCACTGTGTTACTTCTCAAAAAAATTATATTACCATATTTATCTAATTACTTAACCCTTTCTTCATTTGTGCATTTCCAAATTTCAATAGGAAAATCTGTAATGAGAAGTCAAGAACATAACAAGTCTAAACATCAACTATCCAAAGTCATATAGGCCAAATCAACAGATGCAAATGTTTATAAAATTCGTCTTCTCTCCATTCATCTTCTGTTCATCCATCTTTCTTCATAGTTCTAACATAAAATTCGTAGATCTAACTTTATAAAAATATTTATAGGTTTCAAATAAAATTTCAAATTTTTAAAGAATTTTAATTACAATTTTTTATATATTTTTCATTTATTCTTGTCTTATTGTTAGATGTAACAATATAACCTAAAAAATGCATAAAACTAAGTTTTCTTTTTGATTTTTTGACTGATTTTTAATAAATATTCAAAATTTCAAAGAACTGTAATCAATATTGCATATTAATAATTTTAAATGGTCTCATATATGTATTATTGTTTATTTTAGCTTTTACTAAAGTTTCATATTCAAATTTATATTTTAAGCATTTTTTGGGTTTTTCGTTTTTTACGAAATTTCTACTGTCATTTTGATCAAAGTCCAGCAAATTTCTTTTTTTTGGTCAGATTGACACTCAACACTTAATCAAAGTTGAATTTCTTTCTGGTAATTGAAATTAGGGAAATGAGTTAATGATTTTCGTATCCATTTTTACCGTTTTTGCAATTTTTAGTCCACTCCAACTTGTTGCTGTTTAAATTTTAAATTGGGTAAAAAGGAAAAATTTCTATTTTCCCCATCTGACATGTGTCAGTGTTTCAACTTGTTGGTACACCATTGAAATTGATGTCAACATAGTAGTTTTTCTTATGCAAGTTTGTTTTCTTTCCAATATTTCCATTGAAATGTCACTGACATTAAAATTTTACTGACACGTGTCAACATTCCAGCTCACCAAAGTTTGATACAACATTGAAGTCAAATTCCTTAGTTTCCACACATTTTTTAAGGAAACAAAATGAATTCTGGTTTTTTGAAGCATTGACAAAACTTAATTAGATTACATTATTCAAAAATCATCTTCTGTAGATGATAATACATGTAAATGGTTAGTGTAGGTTTGATATCTCATCTAACACTGATCATTACCTTGGACATATTATTGGGCATTCTTGATGTCTAGTTAGTGACAATTTGACTTTTATGTGCTTTGTTATACTTTTATCATTTTTCAATTACTTTGATATTGTTTTGTTATGCAGGCACTTTCTAGTGGGCCCTTGGTGCAAGCTCGTAATTTTGCTGTCATGACTGGTGCTAATGCTGGTATAGCTTCCATGATGAAAAGAATTAGAGGAAAGGATGATGTGGAGGGCAGGTAAGTCCAAACAACGTTCTTTTTGCTATTAAATTCTCTGGTGCATTTACATGTGACGTCGTGTTTTTGTATGGCTTGCATTCAAGACTGAAATTGTATTATCTAGTGTGCATGTTATGGATGTGATTATGCTTTTTTGCCTCTCTGGGACCTTGGCGTGGCTCAATTAATTTACCAGCATACCTATGGAGCTTTGAAATTGAAATACATTCTCCTGCGGTTTGAAACTTTTAAGCATCCTTTGATTCACATTTATCAATATAATGCTAGACATGTACTCTAGTTTGATAGTTGATAAATCAACTCTTTCGACACAACAGTAATGCAATGGATCTGAAAATGAATGTTAGGCTTTGAATTTTGCAAATGCAAGCTTTTTACCCAATGTAAATAAATGGTTTCCTAGATATTGTAGTATGAGAAAAACCTTCGAAATGCAGCTTTTCTATGTTCAAAAGCACAGTTTTTTGTGATTTTTAAAATATAACTATATTTTCCAATATGCAAGTTTTGATGCAATAAAAAAAACAGTTTTGTAACATACTTATGCATCTCTAATCTTATTAAGTTAATATCTGGGGATAGTAACATAAATTATTCTGCTTATGCATTTCCAATAGGGAGTTTTGTGTCATCTGTAGTATGTAATTTTGGTCTGTATGCGTTCCTTGGTGCTTGCTTGTTAGTTTTAATAGGTCTGTAAGTGTTCCTAGACCTTTAAATTCGAAGATCAGCCTTTTCTATTTCTAAGAGATTTCTCCCCTCACTTGTAGATTTCTCCCCTCACTTAGGTGACGACTCCTCTTTTCCTCCTTTACTCTTTTTTTTTTTCTGAGAAAGAAAGGATAAGGGGTTTGTGGTGGAAGCCTCCACTGGATTTGTAAATTTTCATGTTACAATAGGAGAATCATACATTATAAAAAACAATGTGAATGATGCATTAACGAATTTATATAGATCTACATGATTGGTTGACACTAACCTGGTATTCACGAAGGCCAAGTTAAGGTAAAAGCATAAATCATTGAAAAGATAATTTAGATGATGTGGTAATAGGATGTTAAGAAAAGTACCTTACTTAAAAAAGAACAAGTATGTCATGCCCATGGATTTTATTGTTTCCATTATTCTTCATACTCATTATTGTTGGCGTGTCTGAGAACTTGTTAGAATCTGAAATGTCATCTATATTGGTATTCATACTTGCTAGTCAATCTGATTTTCCTTTTTCTCTGGTTGCATTATTTTTATGTTTTAAAGGAAATAATTACCCAACTTCTTTCTTCTTCACCTTATATATCATTAATTATTACTGATTGGGCAAGAAATATGTTCTCTCATAAATTTGTTGCAACTTCAAGTATATTATTCCTTGTTATTTTGAATGTGATTTGCTTAAAATTTTTATTTCACAGCATGGTGGCAGCATTTGGTTCTGGAGCCTTGTTTACATTGGTGAGTGGCATCGGTGGTGGTTCTAATCAAGTGGTTAATGCAATGAGCACAGGAATTTTCTTTGCTCTTATCCAGGGTGGTCTCTACAAGGTAAACTAACAATTTAACAGTGTACCAAGGAAAACTGCTAAGGGCCTGTTTAGAAACTCATAAATCATAAGGTTATTAAGATCATAAAACATATTTTTATTAAGAAAATGTAGTTTTGAAAATATATTCTACTAGCTGTGTGGTTAAAGAAATTGATTGTTGTTCTTGTTTGCCTATTGATGTTATTTGCTTGCCATTGCCACTTCTATTATAGCAGCCATTACAATTCCTGCTCATTCAATAATGTTGAGAATGATTTTGGGACCTAAAAGAAGTTGAAAACAAATAAAACCTTAGTTATTAATATCTATTTTATTATTTATTATTATATTTGAGTTCAATGCAAGTTAGATATCTTAGATGTTTCAGCATGAGGGGTAGTGAAGTATATGAATAAATGGATCTTCATGTAGATTTTAAAGTTAGGATAAATTAGGATTTATTTTGTGATTTTGTTTTTTAAAAAAGAATTTTCTTTCATCCATCTACCACAGATAATGTTAGAGAGAAGGATTTTTTAGGTTTGCCGTATGTGGTTGGTCATCAGATTAGAGATCGGAGATTAACTATCCATTGTTGTCGCCATCATTAGCATTGGCAGCTAGTCTGACGGGTGGTAGTTTGTAATCCATCAACACTCGTATGCCACTGTCGTCGTAATCGTAACCTGTAAGGGTGGTTGGTGCCATTTGTTGTGACATCGTCTGCTCTTGTTTGACACCAACGTCATCTTCAAGAAACTACATCCACTCTAGTTCGTCATTGAAGAGTAGCTTCTCATAATGTTCTTGTTGGTGGTTGATTGATGAAGTTGTTGATGTGTGGAGGGGAGGGGGAGGCACTTGCTCACAACCGTAACTCAAAGCTTCTTCAAGAAACATCACCACCTCTTCCTCAGAGAAGGACAGCTTCCCGAGTTTGTTGAGTTGCAATGTCGGTTCAACGTCATCGTCGTCTCCCTATTCTTGATCGTTAGGGACAACACCCTTTTGTTGAAGGCTGAGAATCCTTCCATCCACATTCTCCAACTTGTCATCCAAGCACCATCCCAACTCCTTCAGCTCTGCAAAATCCATAGCACCCATGAAAGTAAAGGAAAGGAAGGGCTCGATGCTTGCAATAGTCCTACGCATGTGTTGAAGCTCTGAACTCAGCTTTTGAATCTGGATTGTCTTGAAGCTAATCATGTTGTGCCTCCAATGTTGTTTTTCTCTTTTAAGAATCCCAACATAATGATGGATGATGGGGAGTACCTCCTCTCTCTTCTTCGACTATGTTAGGGGTTGTTGGCGGGCATCAAGGCAGATGACAAAGGTGACTACATTGCAAAGGGTTTGTAGCTATCGCCGCCTTCATCAATCTTTTGCTTCTCTTCAAAAACGTGACCCTCTACTTCCTTGGTTCATCGATTAGTGCCAACGGTGCTTAGAAGAGAAGGTGGCATTGATCAACGAACCAACGTGGCCATGTTTTTGAAGAGAAGCAAAGGACTGATGAAGGCGACGATTGGGCTACAAATCCTCTACAACGTGGCCACTTTTATCATCTGCCTTGATGCTCGCCAACAACTCCTAAAATGGTCGAAGAAGAGAGAGGAGGTACTCCCCCATCATTCATTGTTACGTTAGGGTTCCTAAGAGAGAAAGACAACCTTAGAGGCTCAACATGATTAGCTTTAGGACAAACCTAGATTCAAACTCTCCCATCATTCATTGTTACGTTAGGGTTCCTAAGAGAGAAAGACAACATTAGAGGCACAACATGATTAGCTTTAGGACAATCCAGATTCAAAAACTGAGCTCAGAGCTTCAACACGTGTTCAAGGCTACTGCAGGCATCGAGCCATCTCTTTCCTTTGCTTTCATGGGTGTTATGGATTTTGCAAAACTGAAGGAGTTGGGATGGTGTTTGAACGACAAGTGGTGTTGTGGTGTTGTCTCCAACGATCAGAAATGGAGAGAAGATGATGATGTTGAATCGACATTGCAACTCGACAAACTTGGGGAGTTATCTTCTCCGAGGAAGAGGTGGCAATGTTTTTTGAAGAAGTTTTGAGTTATGGTTGTGAGCAAGTGTCTCCCTCTCTCTTTTACACATCAACAACTTCATCAATCGATCACCAACAAGAATATTACAAGGAGCTGTTTTTCAAAGACGAGCTAGAGTGGATGCAGTTTTTTGAAGTTGATGTCGGACAAGACCAGACATCGCAACAAATGACACCGATTACCTTTGTATGTTATGGTTACGACGATGGTAGCATGTGGGTGTTGATGAATTATAAACTATCACTCATCGATTGACTGTTGTTGATGGCAATGACGATGAATGGTTAATCTCTGATCTTTGGTTTAGTGACTAACCATAGCAAACCTACGATCTCTTTGATCCTTCTCTCCAATATCTGTGGTAGAGAAAAGAAAATTCTTTTTTTAAAAAAATTACAGAATCATTAGATAATTTTTTGCTCTATTTTACGTTTCTTGATTAAAGAAGTGGTAACACAACAAGACGATTCTTGATTTTGTGCAATGTTTCATTTTCTTTTTTTTTGAAAATATTGGTTTGTATTTTAGGCAACTGAAAATAGACAACGTATTTTTTTCCCACTTATATACATGGTAGTTTTGATTATGAATTCTGTTTTTCTATTGTTGTTGTGATTTCATAACAAACTCAAAAAATATAAGGCTGATCTGCGAATTTAAAGGTCTAGGAACACTTACAGACCTATTAACACTAACATGCAAGCACCAAGGAACGCATACAGACCAAAATTACATACTACAGATGACACAAAACTCCCTTTTGGAAATGCATAAGCAGAATAGTTTATGTTACTATCCCCAGATATTAACTTAATAAGATTAGGTGAGGACTCCTCTTTTCCTCCTTTACTCTTTTTTTTTTTCTGAGAAAGAAAGGGTAAGGGGTTTGTGGTGGAAGTCTCTACTGGATTTGTAAATTTTCATGTTACAATAGGAAAATCATACATTATAAAAAACAATGTGAATGATGCATTAACGAATTTATATAGATCTACATGATTGGTAGACACTAACCTGGTATTCACGAAGGCCAAGTTAAGGTAAAAGCATAAATCATTGAAAAGATAATTTAGATGATGTGGTAATAGGATGTTAAGAAAAGTACCTTGTAAAAAGGTAAAAAAGAACAGGTATGTCATGTCCATGGATTTTATTGTTTCCATTATTCTTCATACTCATCATTGTTGGCGTGTCTGAGAACTTGTTAGAATCTGAAATGTCATCTATATTGGTATTCATACTTGCTAGTTAATCTGATTTTCCTTTTTCTCTGGTTGCATTATATTCTACCTGCTGTGTGGTTAAAGAAATTGATTGTTGTTCCTGTTTGCCTATTGATGTTATTTGCTTGCCATTGCTACTTCTATTGTAGCAGCCATTACAATTCCTGCTCATTCAATATCTACTTAAGGTGTGTTTGGGGATAATTTTGTGTGTGTGGTTAATTTTTTTTAGCTTTGGGAGTTGAAATTGTATAGTAATTTGAGTGATAAAAGTTTATATGTTAGAATTTGTATAGTAATAATGATGTTGAGAGTGATTTTGAAACCTAAAAGAAGTTGAAAACAAACGGAGCCTTAGTTGTCAATATCTATTTTGTTATTTATTATTATATTTGAGTTCAATGCAAGTTAGATATCTTAGATGTTTCAGCATGAGGGGTAGTAAAGTATATGAATAAATGAATCTTCATGTAGATTTTAAAGTTAGGATAAATTAGGATTTATTATAGGTTTAGTCTCACATTGCTTATTTTGTAGTTTATGTAGTATTTATATAGAGAGGTTTTATGTTTTATTAATGAATCAGTTACTTTCACCATTTCTTGTCTTACCAGTTTGTTTCATTAGTTGGTGTGGTTGTGCAAAACTTTTCACAGTTCTACAATTATTATTTGTAGTTTGCTAACTGACTGAATAACTCATCTAGCATACAAAATAACTTAGAAATTAGTATTTGTAGTTTGCTAACTGACTGAATAACTCATCTAGACTAGGAGTTGGTGAAAATAACTCTCTTCAAAGGGTAACTGTGCTCATTATAGTTGTGGCCAAGTTTATTATATTTTGTCATTCTTTGGCACTAGGGTGAAACTGTTGGTCCTATAAATTCTGAAAATTGTTTTTAATTTGCAAGGAAAGGGGTTCAAACTTGCATACAAAGGTTAATTAGACAAATACTCATCCACCAATATATTTTACTTTATTGTTTATAATTAGATATATCGTATTTGATATTTGGCCGTAATAGATTCTTTTAATTACGTACTCTTTAACATAGTGTATTTACACATGTATTACTTAATAGTCAATAAGAATAAAAAATCTAAAATAGTTTTATAAGAGAAAATTGACTTAGGTTGTTTGGTCATATTCTTAGAAAGTTAAAAGACACTCTCATTAGAAGAGAAGCATTAATTAGCATGCAAGAAATTAAAAGAATTAGAGAAAGTTCTAAAATTTCTTGTTAGGAAATACGAAAAAAAATTTAAATTTATGTGATTTAACCAAATATTTGATTATAGATAAAAATATATAAAAAAAAGGGATTCATATGATGGAGCTCACATAGTAGATTATGACATGAGCTGTCATTTTATGTGTGATTTTGCACGTGGTTTTCATTTGTATATTATTTATTCCACACCATATTGAAGTTGACTTGCATACTAGATTTTAAAAAATTGTTGAATTCTCAAACATGAATCACATAACACCATTGTTTTAGTATTTTGTTTTATTGTCATAGTATCATACCATGTAATACCCAAATCCTTGACTGTTGCAAGTCAGGATCTTTACAAACACCCAAATCCTTGAATCATATTTGGGTGCATTTCTAGCATGTATTAGATTGTTTTTATTTAATTTAATGTTACCATCTTGCTGAATGGTATGATGGTATATGTTTAAAAGCTCACATGTAGTGTAGGCTTGAAATTAGGGTGTAGATCCTAATCAACAAATTAAAAAACTTCTTCACATAGATTCTGCATTACTTACCGAAATTGAAAAAAAAAAAGGTCACCATTTTGTTAACTGCTTAATAATAGTCTAGTTTGTGATTGTGGACTGGTATATTTATTTCGTTGTGCCTAGTTCGGTCAAAAATTCTCGCCTCAACATGTTGAAGATACAAACTTTGTTCATACAAAAGACATGTTGATGGATCTTGGGTTCGAAACATACATGAAAAACTTCAAGAATGGGATGCTCAATGACCAAACCTTGCCTCTTCTCACAGACAGGCAAGTGAGATATTTTTCTTGATTTCCCTTGATATTTAATATGCATGTGTCTAGATCCGAGCCTGATTCACAGTATTTATTTTGGTTGTTTCTGTTTGTCTTTTGTCTTGACCAGTGCTCTGAGAGAGATTCGTATCCCACCTGGTCCACGTCTTGTCATTTTAGATCATGTCCAGAGGTATGCATGCCTTCTCCTTTGTTTGCCCTCTACCAGACTTGCTCTAATGTATTTCATATTTTCAGAGATCTGAAGCTTAAGCAGGGAGGAAAATGAAGATGAGAATCCTTGTCTCACAAATATGGTTTTTGAAGGTTGTCAGCTAGTTTCAGATGTATCCAAAAATTAGCTTCTTTTTATGAATGGTGCTGCTGCACACAAGTAGTACGCTGAAGGCTTTGCCTTATTCTTTCATTGTACCTTTTGAAGTTTGTGCTGCCCTTTTTATCCTTCTTTGTCGCCCTTCTACCCCCTTTTCAGTCGTTGGCTTGTCTCCACGTTGACTGTGAAAATTCCAATGAGAAACTCTCTTGTTTCTCAAATTTTGAAAGATAATTGGTTTTCTGTCAGCATTCACAGAAAGTCAATTAAATTTAAAGATACTTTGTCTTTAAAAGATCTTAAGGTTTAGAATCTTATTGTAAAAGTGAGGATTACTTTTTTCTTGTGACACCTACAGGCAAATAATGCCGATGGTTGGTAACTTTTAGCATTATCTGATTTTGAAATGGTTGCAAGTGTTTGGTTAAAATAGTTAGGCATGGTTGACTTTAGTTAGTTTTGAGAGTTGGATAGAGTTAAAGTTAGTTTCGTGAATGAAGTTAAAGTTATATAGTAATTAATGTGACAAAAGTTTATATATTGAAGTTTATATGGTAATGATAACCTTGAGAGTTTTGAAAGTTGGTTGGAATTGGTCTTAAATGAGGCTTTAGTCTTCTGTTTTCTCTAAACCACTTGTACTTGCTTTCTGTCTCCTATGTTGACATCTCGTAGCCCTCTCAGGAGATTGTTTGGTTTTGCTTAGTTTCAGGTTTTAACGTATCGTAGAGTGTTGAAGTTGTAAAAAAAGTAGTTTTGATGGCAGTGGGATGGCGTGCTCGTGTATGTTTGCCAGGTATGCGATTTTCAAACGCATCCTAAGGCTCAACTATCGTTGTTGTTCCAGACCCATACGGGTCAAATATATAGCAAAGCTCATGTACGCTACTAATAAAAAATATTATAATTGGAATTTTCTTTTCTTACTAGCACTAAAATGAAGAATATCTTAATTCAAGTTTGGGTATACACCATCAAAATAATAACGAAGGTAGATTTCACGTCATTAGGTTTATAAGATTTTTCCTCTTTACTCTTCTCTTTATTAACTTTTTCTTTTCTAATAGGTTTGTAGAAATGCTGAAAATTTTAATTTTAATTTTTTATTATTTTTCGTACTTCCAAACGATACAAATCTTTCTCAGTTTTTAATTTTCTTTTCCATTCATTCTTCCGCCTGCTTGTGTTCACACAGACCATCATTTTCTTGATAACACAGACCTTCGTTTTCTATGTTGGTGTCAACGCTTGTTATATTGTGTACAACGAATGCAGGGAATAAAATCACATGTTTGCTTAATATTTACTTTTCAAAGTTGTACATTACTGTTTTCCCCAATTTATTATTGCCATTGCTAATTTTTAAATTTTTTATGGAATTTTCCAACTATGTAATTACCGTAGGACATAAAACTCTCAACCTCCGGCAATAATAATAATAATAATAATAATAATAATATTAATGAATATAATAATAATAATAATAATAATGTCAGTTTAAGTAAATTATTTTAAGGTATGTTTGAAGATAAATTTTTTCAAGTTAGAATTGCATAATATTTAGTAATAAGATTTGATAAGATTTTTATTGTATAAAGTTGATGGTGTAAAATATTTTTATCAGAAAAATATGAATAATAATTGTAGTAATTTTTGTATTATACATTTGAACGTGGAAAAACGAAAATGTCATTACTTATGTGATTTTAACAATGAGGAAAAGTTAAAATTAAAAATAGATTAATAAATAATATTAAAATTACATAATAAATGATAAGATAAGAATTTATTCGATAATACGAAAATTTACGTAAGGTCGAAGTTGCTAAATCGATGCAAGGGAAGGGTGGGGAGGTGAGACGGAAGCTGAAGGAACACGAGATGGGCGGGGAGGAGGTCGCCACCGACGCCGACGAGGAGCGAGCCCTCCTCTCGCGGAAGCCCCTACGCCCCGCTCCAGCGGACGCCTTCCACCTCGCGTACCTCGTATACTTCACCCTCGGCGCCGGCTTCCTCGTCCCATGGAACGCCTTCATCACCGCCGTCGACTACTTCACCTACCTCTACCCCGCCACCCCCGTGGACCGCGTCTTCTCCGTCTCCTACATGTTCTCCTGCCTCTTCTTCCTCGTCCTCGTCATCGGCTGGGCCCACCGCTCCAGCGCATCGGCCAGGATCAACTCCGGCCTCCTCTTCTTCGTCGTCTGCCTCCTCATCCCGCCCTCTCTCGATGCGGTGTACGCCAAGGGGTTGCGGGGGATGTACCTCGGCTTCGATGTCACTGTTGTGGCCACGGTGATCGCGGGGATGGCGGACGCCCTCGTGCAGGGTGGGATCATCGGATCCGCGGGGGAGTTACCGGAGATTTACATGCAGGCCGTGTGCTCCGGCACTGCCGCGTCTGGTGAGTTTTCTCTTTGCTGTACCAAAATCCCTCTTTTCTGTGCTGGTGACAATCATGTAATTTAAACGGTTGGTATTTTGTTTCCTGATAAATCAATACGTTCAATTTAGTAGATGCCCTTTGCCTTTAAAGATGAGAACTCGTTGGGAAGATTGTTGATCTCCCTTGTATGCTTAACCATAGCTGTAGGAAGTAGAGTTGACGAGAGTGACGTCTATAAGGCGTTGGGTAAGATTGTGATTGTGGCTTTGTTAACGTCCTCGGCACTCACCGATTTGAAAGAAAATGTCTTCGGCACTTGAATGAAAATTATCAATTGGATCTACACTTACAGGAACTTTTTGGTGCCATCGATTACCTTGTTAATGGCGACATATTACAGTCACATTGGATACATGTGCTTGTACATCAATGCGAATGTTTGTGTAAGAGTGGTGTGGGTGACTGGATGTAAGGTTTTTGGCATAAAGTTCGGATTAGCTAACATTTAGGTTTTAGCTTTCTTCTTGATTTGAGCTATACTTTTGTAAAGCATTCCATCTTGTTCCATCTGAACCGTATTGTCTAGACTAAAATAAACTTGACAAGTCAATCTAACCTACCTACCAGCTAAAGGAAGATCAATTGGTGCTGACCATGGGAAAGTTTTTGGCAATGAGAATTGAGTGGGTTGCATGCAACATAATTCGAATTCTAGGCATTGAGAGTAGCCTTGGACTCTTGGATGGCAACACTGCAACCAGTTGCATGTTAGTACCGTGTGGATATACTAATAGAAGTGGTAAGCAAGCTGGAGGACCAAGCATGGATGGGTCCCATTTAGTCTCCCCATAAGGAGAGACATGGAAGTATTTAGCCATTTCCCCACCACTATTGCTATCTAAATGTCTAGAAAAAGCTCATCTAGGAAGTGGAGATGTGTAGCAAGAGAGTTTTTTTGTTTTTGTAGCAAGAGAGTTGACCTATAATATAATTGGTCATCTAGGACACCTCTGGCAATCTCCTTGGACAAGTTGCCTAAGTAGGTAGTTGGCTCAAGATCCTAAAGAAAGGGAACACTAGCATGATGAGTGCCTTTGTAATGGAGTAGTTACCTTCGTAGAAGTTATATATGAGAAACCTCTCCTAAAAGGGTTTGAGATGCCCTTTGTGGAAGTCAACAGAGGAAGGGAGATCTTTAGACTGTGCACATGCATTCAAGGACTTGCCATGGGCATAACAAGCTTTAGATGCCATCATGGTTGGATTCATCATTAGTTTCAAGGATCTTAATTGTGCTAATGAGCTTGTTAAACCACTCTGGTATGCACAATCCTTTCCCGTTCCCCTTCCCAATTGGCCTTGCTTGTTTGCCAGTCCTTGTTTGTTTGTACAGTGTTTCCACCATCTCACATTTAATCAGAAAATCTTCTGACGTATGGTTGATATTGAACATACACATCTGTCACAAGCTACTATCATTCTCGTGCTCCCATATAACCCTCAGTTGGACAGAAATGCTAGGAGCACTACTTACTGGTGTGATGGCATTACCAACCATTCATTGAGCCATTTAGTCGTAAAATTCGGATGGGAACTTCTGATGCAAAGATGTATGGTCAATTGGCAAAGGTGGGGAACTTTTTGATGTAAGATATATGGTCGGATTGTTCGTTTGAATCAAGCGTCGAGTTGCCATTTGTCAGGAAAAAGCTCCTGATGCTTGCAATGTGGATTGAGTGCTCTTGGCACCCTGTGTTGTCCTCCAATCCACTAGTTTCCACTAATAACACCTAGCTGTAGGTATAATTATAAATATAGGTCATCACTGTGAACCTGATCATGTCTCTTGGTCTACTCGTCTAATGTAAGCATAAAACAATCTTTGACAACCTCACAACAAAAGTAGTCAAGAGTTTCATTTCATTTTTAGCTAGAGTGGTTGGTTTATTTTATCCACTCTGAGTTAGATTCAACTTCATAAAGAATGCATTTAGACTGATTAAACCAAATTTACTTAGCAAGTGTAGTTGGTGTTTTCTCAAAAACGGTTTTGAGCTCTGCCTTTTCTTGATGTAAAAATCTTACATCTCAGGAGTTAGAGTCGCCATGCTAAATCTTATTCTATGTTCCGAGGAGTGAGATCATTTCTGTTCTTGCTCAATTCTGTCTCTGTTTTTTTTTTTTACCACACATGTATACTTTTACTATGGTTTGGAGGTATTGTGCATTTCAATTATTTTTTGATTCATTGCGCAAATTTGTGGTGGTGCTGCAGGGGTGCTTACTTCTGTCTTGAGGATCATAACTAAAGCCGTATATCCACAGGATGCTGATGGGCTGAGAAAGAGTGCAAACCTTTATTTTGGCGTATCCATTACCGTGATGGTGATATGCATTGTCTGCCACAATCTCGGAGAAAGGATCCCCATTGTTCAATACTACAAGGAAGTAAAAAATCGGGCAGTGCAAATTGAGGGTGGTGAAAAGGATACTCTGGCTGCCTCAGCCTGGAGATGGACGTTGTTGGAAATCTTCGGCAGCATCAAATGGTTTGGGCTTGGAATATTCCTCATCTACGTTGTAACACTTTCCATATTCCCAGGATTCATCACTGAAGATGTTCACTCTGACATCCTGAAGGACTGGTATCCTATCATTCTAATCACCTGCTACAATGTATTTGATCTTGTGGGTAAGGCGTTGCCCGCTCTTTACACACTTCAGAATGCGAACGTCGTGGTCGGGGCATCGGCTGCAAGGCTTCTCTTCTTCCCTGCTTTTCTAGGCTGTCTTCACGGGCCCAAGTTCTTCAGAACTGAAACTCCAATCATACTTTTGACGTCACTTCTCGGGCTGACGAATGGGTACTTCACAAGCATCCTGCTGATGCTTGCCCCAAAGACGGTCCCAATACAGCATGCGGAGATGGCAGGCATTGCGATCGTGTTGTTTCTTGTTCTTGGCCTGGTGGCAGGGGCAGTCGTGACTTGGTTCTGGGTGATCTGATCCCACTGAATCGCCGAGCAGTTCTGCTTCTTCTTCACATTCAGCATTCTGTCGATACACTTCTAGTGAAGTGCATGTAAAGAAACGCACCTGTGCAAAGCTTTCTATAGTTCCAGTACATCATCGATGATGATTTGCTTATTATGCTTACAGACCATTTTTACATGGGCATCCTTGCCCTTGACTTCATCGTGTATAAAATTTAAAGTTGTCTCTGTCAATTCTCATTTTACCCTCCACAGGCAGTGTTGGCTATGGTTAACAGGTCTAAAAGCTCACCACAAAGAAGCAAAGGAGGGAACTCAGATTTGAACCTCTGGTAGGATTAGAACCAGTGGGTGGTCCTGCAACATGGCTGATGAGCAGAAAATGAACAAAGATCAAGAACATATCGACATCTCTTTGAAGAAAAACAAAAAAGAGCAAGCCCTGTTCTTTCTCGAACATTTTAGCAAAGGTCCAAATGATTCATTCCCAAATGAAAGATACATCTGTAATGATACATTTCACAGGTCGGTGGCAATTCAGCTCTGCCACGCTAAAAGAAGGGACCGAAAGATCTCATGCAGAACTGAACGCAGTTGACGGTTAACAGCCGCATACAGAGACAGTTGCCTGCTATCTTGCAAAGGAGACAACGCCATCGTGTTCGTTGAAGAGGGTGTGTGTGCATCTAGAATTGACAGCGTCGACCCTTCTTGACCTTTTTGCTACATGGGTGGTTTCAAAAAATTCGGGGAAGATGGTGAGGAAACAACATTCCACCTAAAAGTAATGGGAGATGATACACAAAAGGCCATTGGTATTGTACGAAGAAGAAGAACAACAACAATGGTGATGAGACCAAGAAGTGATGCTGTGGCTTGGATGAAACAAAGGAAGAAGAATGGTTGAAAATTTTACTTTCGAGATGTCTTGGTTGATCAGCTGCAATTGGTGCAGGAACAGCAAGAACACCACGACTTCCACCATGCCATGGATCCAACCATGGGTTTTTGTGGTTCATTTCCTTCTGGTTGCTTCAATCCCTTGGGAGAATTTTGCTTCTGCTGTTCGACTTTCGTGGAATGACTCGGCCCTTTCGTCAATCTGCACAATGACAATGGTGGCAACATCTTTGGCAAGGTAAAGAATACGTTGTGCATGCATGGAAACAAAAGCAAGACAAGGTTTACATGGGAAACGCAAAGGAACTGCTGCTGGTTGTGCTAGCCGCCGACTGGTAAGAATGCGGTGTGCTTGAAGTTGAACTCCTAAGATGCAGCTTCTCGTTGTCGATGCGTTCACGTGCAGTTTCCAGCGAACCAGAGTTTGTCAATTCCGAGCTAGTTTCTCCGGTTGGCAAAGTCTGCACAGGATCCTTCTTCAGGTCAAGGGGAGGTAAGCTTGATAGTTCTCCAGACATACCGAGCAAAATGGCATGGTCCCTGGAGAAGCTGCTGTTACCACCCATATGAATACTAAATAATGAATCATTGGAGGCAACACTCCATTCCATTGGTGCCGTTGATTTGCTACTTTCAAAGACAGAAGAGGGTATTCTGTAGGGATCGGGGACGTCTGATCTAACCATCACCTCAGCTGCAGGAGGAATGGGCTCTGCCGGCTGAAATATGCCAAGATTTTCTGGAAGCACAAGGTGGTGGCATCCAGAGATTCATGTTAGATGAATTTATATTGTGTGCTTGCCAAGAGACGATTCCACAATTACCTGGAAAATTCGGTGGTTCATCTTGAAGGTCTGGACTTTGAGTACTACTTGGTGATGATCCATCACCTTGTGCATTGGATTCTGGAGCTTCTGAAGGACCATCCCCAAATAGGGATGGACCACTCAAGCCGCTGCTTGCAACATCCCCAGAGCTCACAGGCTTGCCAATTTCAGCTCCCTCTAATAGGATGAAACCATCATCTTCCTCATCATCCGAAGAGGAGGAAGAGGATGATGAGGTTGAGTTGGGTGTCTTTATTTGAACATCTGATTTTTCTCCAAAATCAATCAATGGACTATCACCAATGGGACTAAGATCTATTTTTTGATGTTCAGTTTTATCATTTTCAACAGGAGGATCCATATTCTCTGAATTCTGTGAGGGGCTTCAAGCATCTACACTGTTGTACAGGACATAAATGGGGTCAGGTTGATATCGAAATCTACAGTGAGTTATGAATCAATAAAAGAAATTACAAATTAAGGGCACCAACACCACAAGGCCACCACATCTATGACAACAAGAACTGATGATGGTTACCAGCAAACCAAGAATGAAGCTGCAGAATTATTATATATAATAGGATGGACAATTATTTGTTGTATATAGAGTAGTTCTTCATTGATGGTTTCTTTATGCCTAGTCCTGTTCTTTACATTCTCCCCATGCCCAAAGGGACAAAGGTCATGTTTGGATCTGTGGTTCTACCATAGGTTTTTCAACGGTTCCCACCTTTTTACAGGCATTTCTGTGTTACAGTTCAAACCCAATACTATATGAAAAGTTGATGAGAATCAACTTATTGGAAAACCGTGAAGCATTGTCCAATATTTCTAAGATTGTCCTCATAAGGTTATGTGCACAAATATCACCAAAAAACTGCAAATCATACTGCTTTCCAATAAACTAGATTTCTGAAAAAATATAATTCCAATCACAATTTTAAAAGCAACCTTAAAAAAATAATAAGGAAAGGGAGTGCAACTCACAGGAGATCCGAAGCCCTTCCTGGTTTATACGAATCAAAAGGTGAAGTCCAAAAGATTCCTCTAGAGATTATTAAACAGAACGAGAGAAATTTCAGACCCAAGAAGAAGAAGTACGTATGAAAGAACATTGATCTAAAAAATCCATGCCAGTGTATTACACACATCATGTGGACAAGAAAGAGAGAGAGAGAGAGAGAGAGAGAGAGCAACAAGAGGGGAGAGAAGGAACAATACCAGCAGCAACCCAGAAGAAATCCGAAATAGAGAAGTGAATGATGGGGGGGCAAAAGCAC
This sequence comes from Amphibolis antarctica, assembly GCA_024699675.1. NCBI lineage: Eukaryota > Viridiplantae > Streptophyta > Magnoliopsida > Alismatales > Cymodoceaceae > Amphibolis > Amphibolis antarctica. Next base: position 34,607 of record JAMKPZ010000446.1, on the reverse strand, counting down.
AGAAGATTTGATGGGTGGGGGATGGGCCTGTTGGTTGAGAAGGAAGAAGAGGAGACGGAGGTGGGTGTGATGGAAAGAGGCGAGGAATGAGCGGTGGAGCGCTGGTTTTGGGATCGTTGGAGGAGGAGGTGAAGGGACAGCACAGGGCGGGAGGAGGGACAGCAGGCGCCAAGATCTGTTAATGTTCTTGCTGCTCTTTCGTGTTGTTCTTTTCAAGATTAATTTTAATAATATCTTTATTAATTTTATAAAATAACGATAATAATAACCGTTTTTCAAGAATCGAATATTAAAATCACTGAGATGATAATTTGATAATTATAAGAATTTTTTAGATCTTAAGATCTTAGATTTGAAGTTTTATTCAAATATAAGTCTTTTGTGAATTTACAATTGTACTTTTCAACTTTGATACCACCTATAACAAAATTCGAGTATTAATTAAATATTTGACTATCGATTAATTAAAGTGATCGTAGTTAATTGGCCAAAAATGTTGAAAATAGTCTCACCTTGTTTGACGTAGAGAACGAATTTGATTTTACATATGTTGATTTTCTTCTCATATTAACAATTGCTTTTGAATTAAAATCTTACATGATATTAAAAAAAATTTATGTATATTTATTCGCAAATATTTGTAAACATATAAAAAAATTATAATTAAAGAAAGTATCGAAAATACATACATATACATACATATATGACAAAAAAGATACTCTTCTGTCGCTTAAAAAATTAGGTTACTTGACTAAATGACTGGATTATTTGATATAAGACAATACTTATAAAAATCTCTTCAATAGACACCTATAGATCTCATAAGCCTTGCATAAGTTGAAATTAGTTTAAAGTTAAAATTACATAAAAAATTAATAATAACGTTAAGAATACTTTTAAGAATTGAAAAAGTTAAAATCAAAGAACCATTGTTTTAAGAGTTGAAATTACATAAAAAAACATGAAACCAAACAGAACCATAATTTTCTTTCAACGATCACATTGATTTTAAGGTGTGATTTCACAGAGGTATGATTGAAATGGTATGCGTTGGAAGAAACTCAAAAAAAGAAAAGGAATAATGAAAAAAAATACCTTATCCTTTTCAAATCAATTTTTCTTCCAGGAAATTTCACAGATGATGTGGGTGGGGGTGATTCAAACCCTCAAAACGAGTGCCATTTTCTGCATAATCAGAACATATTAATGCATGCATGTCAAGGTTATGAATATAACAAGAGAAGCCTACAATGACATGTTTTTTTTGATCATAACGCTAATGCTGATGTTGATCATGTTTCTACCTCACCAAAGTAAAACCCAAGACCAATCACACCACCACTCGCAGCACCGCCGTGCTCCGCAGGCTGTCTCCAGTTTCCACCTCCAACGGCAAAATGGGCGACGCACCTCGACTGCACTGGAGCTCTGGTGCTGCTTTCAAACCAATCTGTTGCAGTTGATGGACCACATGTGACATGCGCGGTCGGACGGAGGGGACATGCTCCGTGCAGGCGTACACAAGATCCGCAACCTTCTGGATCACCCCAGCTTCAGGGACATCTGAGATGGCCGGATCCAAGAGCTCGAAGTAGCTCCGAGATTGAATGAGTGGTGTTGCCCACTCAAATATGCTTTGTCGACCAACGGATTCCGCGGCTCGCATTGGCCGCCGGCTGCTGATGATCTCCAGCAACAACACTCCAAAACTGTACACGTCGCTCTTGGTTGTCAATTCATTCCTGTAAATGAATTCTGGAGCAAGGTATCCATATGTCGCAGCTGTGACCGTGCGTTCATGCATCACCTCCCATGAAACAAACTTGGAGAGGCCGACGCCCATCAGATGAGCACCGAAATCTTCGTCAAGAAGGACGTTGCAAGCACGAACGTCGCGATGCACCACGTGTGGCTTCACCTTGTCGTGCAGAAACCTGTAGTGAATGTGAGAAAAACATGGAGACAACCATCACAAACATGATTACACATGAACATCCAATGCACCATTCAACAGGCCGTATGGTATGCCTATGCTTTCTGCATGGTGTGCTCTCCAAACCCTAATTGTAGTAGATATTTCACGCAATTATACTTAATTGACATGGAATATACCCTACAATACTTTTAGGTTTACTTTGATTAACATTTGGCATTGAACAGAAATGTAGAGAGGAACCACTTTTTGTGGCTGGTGTCGCTTCAGTGACAATTTTTTCTTCTTCAAATAATACTAATCATAAACATCAATTGTATGTAACAAAATGATAATAGTCCAGATGCCACCTTAACAAACATGTAATATTTCATTCAAGATTTATGTGGGATAATACACTAAAGATCCATTTTTGGCACTCTATCAGTATATGTCAAATATCTACTAAAGTGAGGCCCAAATAATTAACAGGTGGATGCAGTGCAAGTGGCAGCATCCAAATCACATATTCATCATTTTGGAAACCGATAATTACATGAAAAAGAAACATCGTACAGATTGAACCAAAAACATTAAATAGCCAATTTTCTGTTTAATGAAAATTTCAACGAATTAGATTGTGTTGAAATTCATTTAATGGTCTTTTTGTCATTTTCAACACCATATGACGAGATCTTTTCTAATGTAAACAAATGGAGCAGGCATTGACTCAACACAACTGGAAGATATATCAAATACCAATCAAAGATCTATGTCCACCAATTAGAACAAGAAATCTATGACCATGACCCTAAAGAGTATCTGAAATTATTTGTTTATACTGAATTTGGAAAAATAGTAAGAAAGGACAATACATTTTGGTACGAGGATATATTTTTGGGAACAATATATGGAAATTCCTGATATGTATGCTTAAATGAGAAATAATAGTATTATAAAGGATAAACTAAAAAATGATTTTATAAGGAATAAATTAGGAATTGCATAAATTGAATATCAGATAACAGAAAATCAACTTAAGTGGTTTGGTCATATCTTTAGGATATCAAAGAATGCACCAAGTATGGGGAAAGAATTAATTAGTACAAAAGAAATTAAAAAAGTAGAAGTAGGTTTGAAACTACTTAGTTAGAAATTGTAAAAATATATTTAAATTTATGTAATTTAATCCAAGATTGGACTATAGATAAAAATATGTGGAATAAAACAATTCATGTGGCTGACCCCACATAGTGGGATTATAGTTCGAACTATTTTTATTGTCTATGGAAATTCCTACGAAGAATATATGGCTAGTTTAAACATCACATGGGCAAATTGGTGATATAAAAATGGTAGCATACTTGAGTGTGGGCATTGCCAAAGAGCATGTGTTAGTTTTACAAAGATATTTGATGATAAAGTTAATTGCAAAATTCCAATAACTTTAATAGGGTTCCTTAAGGAACATACAGAAAAAATTTATTGGAACTCACAATCAAGGTCTTATCACCTTAGTTTCAAATATTGATCCATGATTCCATGTCACTAAAATTTCATCAATGCATGTCTTCTTTCCATTTTTCCAGTAGTAGTCCAACACAACATTTACATGAGCTTTTTTATGAAAAATTTTAGATTTTTTTAATGTGTTCCCACTGATACAAATAGAAACATTTTGTTAACAAAATTTTAAAAACCTTGCTTATTACATATTAAGAATGACTCTGATGATTACATAATTCACTTTCCATTATCTAGATGTTCTACACCATGATTAGTGAGGGGCTCAACGGTAAATGGAGGAGTTGAGAGGGAATTTAAAGGCAGGAAATATTAAAAAATTGTAGAGGTGGAAGCCATGTGCTCATGACTGTAACTACCAGATCTGATGCTCTGACCGAGCATTCGGATTGCACTTCACATACGTCCATGTAAATAAGGTAAGGGAAACCACAAAAGACTAAACATCCAATAGGATGTCTTGATTGAACCATAACCTTGCTTATAAGTAGCCACTAGGGGTGTGGGAGCCAAGGATTTTCCCAAAACCCATGACTCCCAATAGCTCTCCCACATTCCTCCACCCATCTTGATGTCCCCTCCTTTCTCTCCTTTGACCTTCAAGTCCAAAACTTTGCCATTCCATCCACCAAGTACATAACCCACCATCTCCTCCCTTTGTAAAGAAAAAAAGCATGGGGGGCGATGCAACTTTGATATTCCAATGAGGAGATTGAAAAATGACCAAAAGGTATGTATAAGGCTTATCAACAATTCTTTGATAAACTTCAGTGAAGATAAGAGGAATTTTTGCTTGGGGAAAAACATAGGATGGGCTTAGGCTTTTTCATGTTGAATGATGGACATGGAATATGCCTTAAGAGTATTTGGTGCAGGGTTTCTTGATGATTTTGAATCATATTTCACATTTTCATAATGTTAAGCCAAGAAATAGAAGGGTAGAGATTGAGTTTTCCTCGTGTTGTTGCATCTTAAGATACTCCAACTTGAGAGGGTGTATTAGAGTTGTTATGGCTAGAACAAATGGATCCTAATCTTAGTTAGGTGGCTTATAGGATAGGTATTAGGTTAGTTAATGATCAAAATTGTATACTGTAGTTTATATTCTATTGTTAAGGGAATAAAATCTTCCACGTTTCCTAGCTTTCACAGTTAGGATACACAAAAACGCAGCAATAACAATCAATTAATAAACGCATTAATATTTAATACTATAGTGCAGGGTTAAGATCAGAATAACATAGAATGAGACTTCTAAATATGAAAAAAAGAAGTTTCAATAAAAGCATATGGCTAAGTAATAAAATGCCCATTTTGCTCATAGTACTTTGCCACCTAGGTGATCCCTAATCAAGATGCATGCAAGAGCCACGATAAGCACAACCTAATAGTTATGATTTTGTGGCAGAAGTATTTCAAACATGTGGCAGGTGCATTTCTTCAAAGTGTTCATGATAATATTAGAACATGATTTACGATGGTAACAAGGACAAGGTTGTGAAGAAAAGCTATCATTGATGATAATGTTATTTTATACTTGTTCTATTCAATGTTGCTTGCAAATACATGAATGTTCATCAACTAGTAGCAAAACAATAAAAGAATCATAGACATATGAGCCATGCAACTTACTTGTTTTGTCAAAATAGGAAGAATGGTAATAAGAAGATAGAAAAAAAAGGAAGAAAGATGGAAGGGTATCAAGGAATCACCATTTGACTTTTGTCGAATAGGAAGCTACTCCAAGTACAAGAAAGTAGGAAGCAGGATGCTACTTCCCTAATTAATGGCATTTATAAACGTCAAACAGACCATTATTGAATGTGCAAGAAAGGAAAATCCAACTGCCATAAATTTTTGTTGTCGAGATATTTGGACGTTATTACAGATGTAGGAGAACAGGTGGTTATGGGGAAAAAATGTTGTTGACTAATTTAAATCATGAGATAATTTCATTTTCCATTTATTATAATTACTCATTGAATGAGATATCTGGCATTATTTTCTTTACATTTCACTTATAAAACTATGTAATTTTGATTCCTTGATATAGAATAATACCACATGATGTCTTAAAATAATGCAAGAAACAAGTAATAATATTGTAGCAGTTATAATCAGTTCATTTCATAATGAATGGTTTAAGTAAACGTACGCTATTCCTTGAGCAAGAGTTGTGGCAATTTTCATTCTCATCTGCCAATCCAAGGTTCTTCCTCCACGAGGCATGTGATGCAACCATTTATCCAGGGGCCCAGTGGCAACAAATTCAAAAACAATGTAACGACTACCATGATCAAAGCAGCAACCCTTCACAGCCACAAGATTAGGATGATGAAGTTTAGCAACTCTTCCAACTTCAGAATAGAATTCTTTCTTTCTCTGAAAATTGGATCTCCTCAATCTTTTGATGGCTACCTTCGTTCCATCAGGGAATATTCCACTATATGTTCCACCTGTCTTGGCATCACCAAGAAGCCGGTTCCCTTCACTAAAATTCTTGGTGATCATACTCAGCTCTTCGGTAGTATACACTTTCCAAGGAGGAGGAACTAATGCACTTGAGGAAGCACTTGATAACTTGCGTGACTTTCTTCGCCTCTTGCTCTGCTTAAATATAAGGAGCCAAACAACAACAGCTAGAATGGTAAAGAGAATGATACCACTCACAGCTGCAAGGATGATTAAATACTCTCTGTGACAGCGTTTGTAGGAACATCTATTCTCTGGTCAAATGAAAGATTGTTCAGTTTTGAGTGATGTAAATTTGATAAAGATTACAAAATTAGAGTATCTAAACCACTTGAGACTGGGAAACATATTGCAGAACAAAATCCAAATTGGTCAGAATCTTACAGTTTACATTCATTTGCAGCATTTTTACCGCATAAACCAATGTAGAATGGCATAATCAAGTTGCATTCCCATTTGAATCCAAATTTAGAAAGAAAGATGGAATAATCAAATGGGCATCAAGGAAAAAAGGTATTTATGAACCTCTAACATGCCCATGTAGTGTTTTCACAAAAATGGTACCTTTATTCAGCATGCAAAGGAATTCATGAGATGTGCTGCATCTTTCACCCACTAGAGGAACACTTGCATTAGTTACCACAGTGCAAGAATCTGTTGGATCTGCGTTGAGACATGAGGCCCCTGTACAATTGAAGAGAAAAGGTTTCCCAGGAAAGAACGACTCATTCCAAAGTGACATATTGTCCGACCATCTCCATCTATAACCAATACCTGTGTTAACACCTCGTCCCCCTACCCAACAACCTTTCTCATTATTGCCACATAAAGATTGAGCAAAATGCAGATCTTCGGTAGATGTCAGAGCAGCCAAGTGACCCTTGTATTCCTGGCAGAATTCCTCCGACTTGTTCCATGGAAGGGAATTTGCTACATGCATGAAGCATTTTGTTTTGCCAGGGTTAACAGTCCAACCGGAAGGGCATGAGGCTGCCAGAGACACAAGGAAAGCAATGTTAAACGAATATATATGGCTAAAGCTTAGCATTTTTGGTAAGGGATCTGTCACCCTATCTAATAACAGCACCTTGGTCACCCACTCCATCTCCATTTCCTATTGAACAAAAACACAAAAAATTACTCGACAAGAACCACCACGACAACAAATATATCATTTTTTCCACTTCAAGACATTCGTTGGGTGGAAACAGGAAGCAACATTCCGCCAAGCTTACACAACAACACCTCTCTGGTAAGCGCACTAAATCATCAACTGCAACAACTTACATCTTGCCTCAGCTTCATTACGTAAAAAATTACATCTACTATTTTTTCCCTGGTTGAAGTACGGCTAAACGCTACACACATAAAGCTCCATACCACCAGATCCCGTTGGGACAACGGTCGCAGATCATAACTACCCTTAGAAAACGAGCAACACACACACACAATTTTAATTGCAAGGACTCAAAAAGCCCCTAACGAAGCTTGACCAGTTGACTCGCCGAAGATTCAACACAAAATGTAGAAAAACAACTGAATCGGCAATAACAAATGCAAAAACTCGAAGGATCTGGAGCTCACGGGACACTTTGGCGACGGCGAAGCAGAGGACGAAGGTCACCACGGCGGCCACATGAAGCAGGTCCGGGGCGGAAGTCGCAGCCATCGCCCGAGGCACGGGGTCCCGCAACGCTGGTGGAGCTCGAGGATCGGAAAAGGAGCCGAGCCCCGCGCCGGAGACGTGGGGAGAAGACGGCGATTTTCTTACCTTCCGGTGAATTTTGGGGTTTATCCGGCGGGGCTGAGCGTCGGTTTATAGAGTAACAGGTGTGGACCTCAGTGTCGTAATGGTGGTAGTTGCATTTCGGCTTCGTTTAAAAACGGGTCACTTTAAATAATATCTTCCGTTTTTTGTTGTTGTGATATTTTAATTTAATAATTTAAATTATTTAATTTTTTTAATAAATTATCACATATATCACAATTTTTATTATACAATTAGTGTTACTAAATTCATACCTACGAAGTATTATCTTTGATTACTTTAGTAATAACTTTTACTACTGTTGATTAAGAAGTTGTAGATATTTTTATTAAAATTTTTGTAACACATTGTTACTGATTTTGATTGTCTCTTGAATCTCTCCTTAGACTCTATTTACTATATATATATATATATATATATATATGTATATATATGGAAAAATGACTTAAAGTTAGGTATATTGGAAAATAACTCTAATAGTATTATTAGAGAATTAGATTCCTTTAAATAATTAGAAAAAAACTAAAATTAAGAGTAATTTTATAAAAGTATTAAACTTATACGATAAATTATAAAATAAAAATCTGTATATAAAATTTTATACAGTAACAATTTCTTAAGGTTTGTATTTTTTTGAAAATATTAGAAAAAGAAAATTCATAAAAAATTAGATTTTCAAGTATATAGATTTTTTACATCGTAATTCTACTATTTTATAAATTTTATTTATATTAATTTTTTAAAATTTCACAAATAATTTTAAATTTTTTTTCATTTCATATTTTTTATTTTTTATTTTTTAAATTTCTGTTTATCAGATTTTCGATATATAGACTCTTTATTTGTAATTTCAAATAAAGTCAATTATTTATGGTTAAATCATAATTTCATAGAATTTTATTTATTATTAAAATTTTAATTAAATTATATAAATTTTATCTTTTCCTTATCATTTCTAATATTAAATCTACTATCACCTTTCTTTCAATTTTTTTTATTTTCTTTTTATAATCAGTGCATTATTTGTCTGAAATATATTTAAAATGTTAAAATATTTAATTTACAATTTCTTATTTATTCTTAAATATAGATTTTTCATGCTTTTCTATAACGTTTCTTTTTATAATCGATGCATTCTTTGCCGTTCATCTGTAAGAGACTCAAACAAATGCATCATCTGTAAGAGACTCATGATCTCTCCTCTTTTCAGCCTTTCACCGTACAAAATTTCATATTTTTGTCACCTGACACACTCAAATCAAAGACCCCTGTCTGCGATCAGAGTTATCAACCAGCAAGGTTTCCATGATCATGCCCCTGCCTTTCCATCAGTTGCTTCAACCTTGGGTCCTTCGCCTCTTGAATCTTCCAGCCATGGGTTCACAAATGACCCGGTGCTCCTTCTCTGTGATCAAATCAGAGCCTGCAACTGTTTGTGTTTGAATAAAATATCTGCATTGTGGTTCTTCCACTCATATGCTGCTGTGGCTTCCTCAAACAGCCCGCAATGTTGCCTGCCACCTTGTCCCATTGGGTGGTTCCCAAGATCCTTGTTTACAGATGCTGTCATGCTCTAAAGGCTGCAGCAAACAAGGTTGATCTCTTCTCTCCTCTGCTATATTATTCTGGCAACAAATGTGTTTGATAAAATTTACCCACATAAATTTCAGTCTTATCATCAAGTAATTTACTTCGGAACTACAGTGAGAACAGATCTAGATGCCACTTTAAATCTGGCAACGAATATGCAGGCCCAAAGAACAGGATGGCCTACGATTAATAAATGCTTGAGATTTTAACAAGGCCTTGTAGTACACGCTTATCTGGGTGTGAATGATAAAATACAAATACATCAAGCAAGGAAATCTAGGAAATGTTATTACTCTCTCCTCCTCTCACTGCTCATCTCCATGAAGAATGCTCAAATCAGCCTGCACATATTATCAGAAATGGGAAGAGAGAACTCAAAAATGACACTGGAGATTTGGAAACACCAAGATATGTATGCCTTACTAGATATTTTCGTTTTAGCTAAGAATAAATATTTGAAAATGTAAAAAAGCCCTGAAAGTAAAAATTTCCATGTGACATGACAAAATCCTATCTAGAGGGAACCTTGAAAAAAAAAAAGAGATGAATAGGGAACTTAGAGTGTTCACACTCTTAATATCAGACAAGGCACAAAGGGAGTATCTAAACTAGAGGTAACCTCAGAAAAAACCTCACCATAGATGGCTTATAACTTGGAATCAGAAGGCTTGTAACCTGAAACCAAAAAACTTGTAACTGGTTGTAACGTGATTCCAAAAGGATTGAAGCCTGATTACTGTATGGGTGTAACTCAGATTCTATAAAGGTTGTAACCTGATTGCTTTAGGTTTGTAACTTCAGGGAGTTGTTCTAAATGTAATATGAATTTGTGAATGTGATTACACTTGCAACCACTTGTAACCTCTTCTGTTTCTAGTTGTTTGATCAATATAAAAACTGGTAACATCATTTGAGGTGTTGTGGGTCATCCTCTGTAGAAGAAAATCCAACATGAAGAGATGCTTGCCATTGCACCGTTGTCCGCCCCTTGCTTTTGTACCTCTGCTCTTTTGATCAACTGCATTTACCTCTGATACATCTTTTTCTATCCCACCTTCTTCCTTTCTACCACAACCTCAGCACCATCTTTCTCACCTGAAAGACTCAATTTCATCAATACCATACAGAAACTACTGCCCATCTAATGCTCCATTGCCCTCATGTATCTGAACTTTGGAAGCTTCTCCCCAAGCAAAATTTTCAGAAACTTTTAGACTTATGCCACTGAGGATATTTTTTCACTTAAAATAGAAACTTGGTATATGCACATTTTATTCACGCTTTATTCTGGATTTTTTTTGGTTTGGTTTAGGCTGCTCGCTTGATCAGTTCTTTTCAGGTTATGCTGTTCAAGGCTGGACAAACCTTGAAATTTTGTGGCTCGGCAATGGTTTTTTCATAACAGGGTCTTCCACTTCAAGTTTTATGAAACAACCATTAACTAAAAAGACCTTGCACTAATCACTCTTTTAGTCCCCTAATCAATTCTCCCCAAATAACGGTCCCATAGAATGGCTTCCTTGTTGGGTCAGAACGCCACTGATCTATGTGACAAGTCCCAGCACTTCCCAGAAGAAGCCAATCCTTCTGCAATAAGAGTGATTCGCAAAGACCCAACCTGCTTCTCATAGTCATGAAGCGAGACATGATTTTTTTTCTTCTTATCATGGGTGGAAAACATCAGAACATGTGCCCAACAACTGTCGTAGGATGAATCCAGCAAAACTCTGGCCCTCCTCTGGTTCTGCAAAACCAACAGACAGGTAAGCAATATCTCTTTTGATTTCTCTACTTACGGCAACAACGTGGTTCATTCATTCATTTTCTCAAACATGTGGCGGTCAATGGTGTCAAAACTAGCTCTTTGGCCTCTTCCCCACCCATGCATGTCGTTGTATGCTTTCTATTCAAGTATTGTTTGTTTTTACTTTATTTACTGTAGAATTAATTTCAAAAGTTGTGAAAAGTTAAAGTTAAAATGTGATTACCATGAAAACTTATGCAGAATTGGAATACTCTCCTTAGGAGTTGAAGCAAATGATGTCTTAATTCTCCTCGAGAAGGAATAAATCTATATCTATATATGTGACACCAATAAGGTGTTCGTTCCATTGGAATTAAGTGAAATTAAATTAAATAAAATTTAATTTTACTATATTTGAGTGTTTGTGCTAAAAAAGAGTTAAGAATTCAATTATTAATCTCTATAAGTATAAAAAGAGAGTTAAGAATTGAATTCTCACATCTTACTTGTAAATTAAAGAAAAATTAATCATACTTGTTATCTCACACAACTTTAGTAATTGTCACACAATCACATATTATCATTTTTACTTGATAAATCTTTTATAATCATATACTATTAAATTTTGATAAATCATATTTTCAATTCTATTTAATTCTAATAAGTATACAAACACTTTCACACTAAATTCATTTTCACTCAATTCAATTCTCATCAAAAAATAAATTCTTGTCAATTCATTTCTATTCAATTTTACGTATACAAATACACTCAAGATTAATAAGCAGTAAAGGCTGAAAATGGCCAGATGCCCAATCTGCCTACTACGGTGATTGCTTGGCATCAGACAAACTCCGTCTCTTGTGTATACCAATATACACTTAATATATATATATATAAACCAACATACACACACACATATATAAAACAGATGAATAGATGAAAAAAATATTAACTTAGCAAATATACATAAGGTAAGGCATGTGCATTGGCTGAAGTGCAGCAGATGCACATGAACGAGGGAGTGCCCAGCCACCAGAATTGTTAATAATTAAATCTACACAAACACTCGTACCTGAAAACATTATGGATATTAATCATTTGACTGGTTTCGACAATAAGACTGTAATGGTATGAGCAGAAACAGTTGGCTTCAATTATAAGACTGTACTGGTATGAGCAGAAACGTTTGGTTTCAATGACAAGACTGTAATGGTATGAGCAGATACGATTGGTTTCAACGACAAGACTGTAATGGTATGGGCAGATACGATTGGTTTCAATGATAATACTGTAATGGTATCATATGATATATCTACTCTTCTTCCTTCCTTGCTCCCAAACTCGATGCACGGCAGACCATCTGGTCGCCCATGTCTCATCTCACCAGCAGATGCCATGTTATGTACGGCTCCACATTTCTCCAATGGTCCAAAGCAAAATCATACTTCAGATGGACAAGGGAGGAGCAGCTCCACACAACATATTAATCATGTCTATTCTCACCGGCAAACATATTGTTTGCCAACAAGACATTTTAATTTTACCTAAATTTTTACATAATTTTTATATATAAATTTTCATCGTATAACTTACTGTAAAACTTAACTTTTAGTTTCAATTCTCAACAATTTTTGAAATTAAAGCATCTGATTATCAAATAAGGCCAGACAGATCTTGTGGTAGAGAAAACCAAGAAACAGTGAAGGAAAGGCACTTTAAGCAGCAACCCAACAGAGAAAAAAGAGAGAAAGCAGTGTCTATATATATATCTATATAGAAGAAGAAGTAGAAAGATTGTAATGATATAGCCTTGTCAGTGGCACATTAATTTGCAGAGTAATTATTCTGATATAGTTAAATTTTACAAGACAAGAAGTTAAGATAAATTAAAACCATGACTAAGGTAAAAGTCCCAAAACTGTAAAAAGAACTTGCAGTTTATAAACAAGTATTTAGTAATGTTGATACCTAGGTTACAGTAATAACAAACCTCATTTTAATATCACTCATAGCAGTGTATATATACACACACATATACATATATATACATAGGTTGCAGTGTGTGTGTGTAAAATAATTACACACACACATACATACATATATAAATAAATAAAATCATTCACAGCAAGCCTAATTTTGATGAGTAACATAGATATTTTTCTTTTATAAATATTTATTTTAAATATAATGTATAATATTTTATTTTATTTTAATAAATATTTTATCATAGAAGTAATATTTTATAAGGCACCGCAAGAAGCCAACAATGAGGCAGACAAAACAGAACCATGTACAAACAAATGCTAGCAATTTGTATGTGTATTAAATAATAGAAAAATAGCACTTTAATGACATAACTAGAGTATTATCTCTAATAGTATTATTTTTAATGATTTAGATTAAATCTAATTTAATTGTACAAAATATATTCAATGATAAGAGTAAAGTTTCAAAATCATACATTTTAATAAAAAGTCTTTTTTAATCGTTAAAATATCACTTGTAATTGTAACCACTCCAATTAGAAATTTTAAAAAAAAACTACCGACAATACGAACAAGAACGGAACAAAAGCAACGGAGTGGTAGGGTACCGACCGATCCGACGGTCGGATCGGCTCCATCGGGAACCGATGAACGGCCACTAGCTCCTCCCTACAGCCAAGGAAGAGAGAGAACGGTGGCCGCCGCCGCCGCCGGAGACGGATGGGCTGGTGGGGCTTTTCCTGCTGAGGGCGTCGACAAGCCTCCGGTTTGGAGTGGTGGGAGCAACACGGTCGCCGGGGGTTAGACCGCGAGTCTTGGAGGATGTTCGGATGGCTCTGATTGGGGTTGAGAACGCCCACCACGCCCACCCCCCTCTCACCTTACCCTTTGCGCCGCCCTTGGTGCAGGCCGACGAGGAGGAGGAGGGCGGGCGTGCGTCGCCACCGCCGGTTAACTCCTCCGAGGGCATCCAGTAAGTTGCGGTGGAGGACGGCGTCGAAATCCCAAAGCCGCCAAAGATCCCATCACACCTTATTCTCTGCCCACCCTGGGCGTCTCCGGTGAGATCACAACCCTCAGCCGCGGAGGTCGACACCCGGTGTAGCACGATCTTGGCCTCCCTCTGCGACTCCACCCTTCGAAGACCGCAGTCACCCAAGCCGGTGGAGATCCTCTCGAAGAAGTCGCCGGAGAAGCTCCTGCTCCCGCAGCCCACCGACCTGGACCTGGACACCTTCCTCCCGTACGACGACGGCGTCGTCTGGTTACTCCTCTCTTCTCCAGCCATCCCCGGCGCCGCCACGGTCACCACCCTCTTCGGCGTTGGCATTACCGACGGCTTCTTCGGACCCTTGGTCTCTCCCATGACGGAAGACGGCTTCTCACGGGTGTTGTGATGTTGGTTGTGCAGAAACCAGAACCACCTCCGGCGCGGGCTATCCATCGGCCGGAGCATCGACGGCGCCACGGAGCTGCTCCTACCAAGCTTAGCGCCACCGCCGCCGCCGCCGCCGCCGCTCTCCCTCTTCTTCTTACCGGAAAGGAACAGCATACGTTGTCGAGCCGAAGAGGGAGGACGAAGACGAGGAGGAGGAGGTCCACCGTCTCTGGGGAAGGGGGTGGTAGCGCAGGAGGAGTAGGGGAACGACGACGACGACGACGACGACGACGACGACGGCGACGGCGACGAGCGCCGACCGGGAAAGGAGGTGGACGACGAGACGAGCTTGCCGAGGCGTTCTTGGAGGCAGAAAGCGCAGATGCCACCTGGGCTCGATCTGTAAGGGTGGTCCGGGCAGCGCATGCCTTCACCACCGCCGGCTCCCGCGCCATTGTGGTTGTTGCCGCCGGGGGCTGCTCCGACATGCTTGTCTCCCATCTCGGAAGGTGGTGGAGCGGTCACCGGAGCATGCAGGTGTGAGCTCGACTGCCGACTGGTGTGGCTTTTGTTGGTTTGTGGGATTAAAAAAGCGGCTGGCCCGTTCACGAGCGGCAGCGCAAAAGTGCAAAAGTTGCGGCGATAAAAGAAATGAATGACTTTCTATTAAAGTGAGCGGTTGACATATTTTTTTCTATCCATTGATTCTTTGTGGTGTCTCAAGTGATTTTTTTTAACTCCTACGAGAGTTAAAAAGAAAAGTAATTTTTAGAAGAATAATTTTGAAATAAAAAATATAAATATTATTATGAAATTAAGAGTAAAAAAACGAAGTCTTAATATTGAATTCTATTGACATTAGATTATAAGGAGTATTGTAATTTTTCTAATATTATTGTTAATTCCCTACTTTTTATAGAATATAACTTATATTTGCTAGTGTTATTACAATTAACACTGCGATTGTAGTTATAAATTTAAAAGTTTCATAAAAAATTAAAGTTACGAAATTAGTTTCAATTTTAATTTTATTTAACTAAAAAAGGTTGTATCGAAACGTATCTTTTATTAAGGTTTTATTTATTTGATCAATTTTGATTTTATATAAATTCTTATATATTATTATTATTACATAAATTTTTATATATAAACTTTTACTTTACAATTTACCTTACAGATTTAATATTATTTGTGAAACAACTCTTAACTTCAACTCTACACGGTAGTTAAAGTTGAAGTTAAAATTAAAGTTTCGTTGACAACAAAAAAATCTTAAATTTTTAATCTTAAAAATAAATGACTTGAAGCTTTAATTTAAATTCTTAATTAGAATAATGATAACAAAATCTTCATTATCATCAATACGTGATAAATATTTATGTGTAATTAAAATTTAAAATTCATCTCAAATTATGAATTTATCTTATTTCATTAAAGACTTTGTCTGTAATGTTTTTTTTATTCCACAAGAGTAATAATGCACATGTGTTGCTAAAGAGTTGCAAGAGCAATGCTCACACTGCGTTATTCAAAATCACCGAGCAAAAGATTTGTGTAGTTAAAATTGAATGAAATTGAATTAAATAAAATTTCTTTGATCAAAATTAAAGAGTCAATGGTTCAATAAACGATACTCTTTTTGGTGAGTAGTGATAGCAAAGAGGACCTGATTGTCTTGTAACAAAGTATTTGAGCTTTAGCAATTATAAAAAATTGAAATTGAAGATAATAAAATAAATAAATTAAAATTATATAATAAATTATGAAATAAAAATTTATATATGATAATTTATAATAACCTCGTTATCAAACGAAGAGATGTACCTGAACCAGGAAAGCTGCCGGAGAGCACCGTACATATGCTTGTGCACAACAGAAGATAAGGACAATGTAAGCAGTTGCACATGGGCTCTCCAAATCGAAATAAAAACTGAAGCGACCCAGCACTCAAAACAAGTTCTAAAACCCAAATCAAAAATGAAACAACAGACCAATCATGTTCTCCTCTCTGAATGGTGGGGAAAGAATCATGTCTTCATGTTGTACTTGTCTCCTCCTGCCTGTAGCTTTGCTCATTGCTTCAGGTAATCAAGTAATGCTTTCTTTTGTCTACAAGAAACTCATCAAACATTTAACATGGTTCAATGACTTGCCGTCCAAACAACCATCTGGATTGGAATTTCTGAAACTAGTAGTGTACTAAGGTAAATAGTACAGGTGTAGGTAAATCCATGATCTAATCCTGATAGAAGAAACTGAACCAACGTTTGAAATTCATTGTTTTATTTATAATTACAAGCCATATTGTGTTGATGCTGTCTATTGATCATGCCTATCATCAACACAAAACTAAACTGTTAAAACAGGCAACACCCCCAACCTGGTTGAGGTCCTTCCAATTACCTCCATTTCTGATGAGATGACAAGCTCTGCTATGGCCGGAGGCATCTGCAGCCGTTTGTAACACACACTCCAGTAGATAAGATATCCATCAACCATCATCCACCTCCTCAGTTTTTCTCAATGTCACTGGTTTTTGGCTGCGAAGCTGAACTCCGTTGCCCTTCCAGAGAAGCAGTCTCCAAGACACTCGCATTCGCTTGCCCATCAAACGAAACAGCCGGACCTCCATGTGCAAACTCGCGTGAACTTGAAGCAGGTGGCATGCTTGCACCACTGCCGCTACTGCCTCCAAGAACCCCCTCGGGACGCATTACACATGCACCATTGCTGATCGCATGCATGTGACCTTGGCTGGGGAGCATCTGGGAATGATTCATCTGGAGATGGGCTGCTTGTTCCTGGAATTGCTGGGGGTAAAACCGTTGAGAACCTCTTGGAGAGAAGTTGGGTTGGGGCTGCATGTATTGGACACCTTGCTGGATGGGCATCTGATGTGTATATGTAATTGTAAGCAACATATTGAGAAGCAGTCTGCGGTAACACGACTATGAAAATGCTAAACCTGAGGGTGTGGTGCGGCTATTTGTGGTTGGGCATCTGCAATTGCAGCTAGATACAAAAGATTATTTTGAAGGCGTGCTTGGTACCTAATCACGAAATCATCTCCATCATATGGACTTGTAAGTGATAAATCGCATCTATAAATCGAGTGACCAAAGATAATGGTACGACCTACTGCTGACATAAAAAGAAAATTTCAGGAACTCACTGAGCACATTCAGCTAACTTTCCCAAATTCTGATTATCCAATATTGCCAAAATCAGCTGCTTGTTTTCGTCCAAGTACTACATGGAAGAAGCATACATGAGGCCAATAGACATAATCACATTATAGGGATTTTCACTTGGACACCTTTTGAATATAATATTATCTTAAATTCCTTTTAATACCTAAAATCAAAATTGCAATACAATTCTTATGGTTGCTTCCCAATAAACCACAAGTGCGTTTTAGCCATGGTCTTAAAATAAATGGAAAAATGACCATTTAAATGTTTTTTAACCCAAATCATTTACTGTTTTGGGAAAATGGAAATAGGCGGTTTTTCCATTTTAATGGCCATTTTCTCATTCATTTTTCTGTTTTGACCATGTTTCAATTTTTTTGGGATTTTTATTTTTAAGTTATTATAATTGAAATGATTTTACTGATTTGATACTTTGATGTTTAAAAGTTTAATTGTGCATATGTAGGTTGCATGCTTAAATATTTTCCCTTTAGTAATAAATATACTTACTCAAAATATGCAATTGAATTATATATTTTATGTAACTGAATTAAATTTTGCAAAGAAAAGCACCCGTTTATATATCTAAGTATATTTATATTTATATACTTTTTCCAAAAAATTCCCATTTAAACCTCCACTTAAAAAATATTTTAATTACTGATCCATATAAATTTTGATTTTTTTTTTGATTCTATAACAGTCTTGAAGTAGAAACATACACAGATTCAAGGTGAATAAGTGATAAAAGAGACAGAAAATCAACTCAACGTGGTTAAAAAGAAGAATGTTATTCCCAAATTCAATACAAAGGTAGGGTACCACTCTATGACACAAACATCCTATGAGATGATGCACCAAGAATTTGTCAGAGGAGTTTGGCTGTCTATATATTGTTAAATCAGGCATCTATCTTTATTGTTAACAATCCGACCAATCAATAAGCATTTAGGCAATATATGAATTATCACTTTTCCTTGCATTAAAAATTTAGGAACTGTAATGACCAATAAGTACAAATGGAGAAATAAAGTAGGTTAAATGAAGTGGAAAATGCATTTCAAGTGTCATGTGATAAAAACAATACCTTGCTAGAAGGCATTTATTCGACCAACTATGTTTTATATTGTTAAACATGAATATATACAAAAGATACTGCAGAACAAATGTAAATGTTGAGCTGCATGATAAAATTTAAGAGACATCTGAAATAGAGAAAGACTTACAATAATAGAAGATAAAATGAGAGAAATCTGTTTTAGATAGTTCGCATGTTCCCATAAAAGGCCTACGGATGCATCTATTGTTAAAGAAGAATTAATTGTCTTGGGTAAACCAAAAGTGATAAAGGAAGATCCAAAACCACTTTATTAGAAATAGCAAGAAAAAAGTTTAAAATTACATATTTTAACAAGGTATCTAAAGATGGCTAGGAATAGACAGAGGGAATTCATACCACCAAACCCACATAATGGAATTAAGGCCTTGAGTGCTGTGTTATTTCATTTAAATCAACTTTTTTATAAAATATTTATTTTCAGAATTTCATATTTACATCACACACCAAATTGCTTGATTTTTGTAGCTGTTTTTTTACATTATTGCAGTATTTTTATTTTGAATTCTTTTTATGTCATTGAAAATATTGATTTTTTTTGCATCTTTTGAATGGCACCTACTCATCATCTACGCACCTTACTATATTATTAACAATAGGGTTTGCATTTTACAGTAACACTTCTATAAGCTAGTACTCCACCGGTTTTGTTAATACAATTCCTATGCTCAATATCATGCAGATCTGTTAAAAAAAATGCAATTTACATAACACCTTAACAAACTAATACTTTTAGGGTTCACAGAATTTTTTATAACTATTGGCCTTGCCATGAAGAAAACCTTCTTTCAAACATTTAGCATCTACTGCAATTCTGCACTTCTTTTATCTTTCATTGCATCATGGTAAATTCTGAAATCTCTTATATTTTAAATTTTGTAATTTGGAAATCATAACAAATGAGAAACTGCAACATCAAAATATGCTCTCCAGTGATGATCCAATTCAGTATCTTATCTAATTTTATTGTGGTTTTATTAGAAACAACAATAGAAGTACCAACTCAAACCATATTGTTGCGTACAGTACAAACAAAGTTGGACAGTCCCATTTATTTACAATAGGGGAGCACCCATTATACATATCTATAGCATCCATTACACAAAAATGAGCATTTTAGTAGAAATCGCTTACATAGAAAAGACAACCATTTGTCCATCTGGGATGGGTGCAAGAGTGCAGACTAATCTCTACATTTGGAATTTTCTATGACAATAAAGGACAACTAAGGCAACATAAACAGAGATTTGAATATCTAGACAATATTGGTTGCTAAAAGGGTGATCATTGGCACAGTAAGGTTGCTCCATTGTAAGTTTTGATTTGGAAGTCATGGGACACAAACAATTTCTTTCACTGAGGTTACCTTTTTATTGGTTTAAATTGTTTTCCCTCTCCAATACCAATAGATACGATGGTGGTGATAGTGCCATAGCTAGTTCGTAATCTTTAGAGGAAATACTTTATAAAGCAAGAATTCACTTTTGCATTGGAGTTTATTTGTTTTGTTTTGATGCTCTTCATTAGACCTCTTATTTGAGCTTTTCTCTAGTTGCTTTCCTCATAAAAATTGTGTTAATCATTCTTCTTTATTGTGAAAATTTCCCACAAAAACGATAGGCAAGGAAGAGTAAAATTTTTTATATGAAATAAATGATTGAATAGAAGAGGTTTCTCTTTTACAATTTGGCATGATCAAGAAGAAATATGAATCAACATATTCAAGAAACAACAATTCATTTTCAATTTGTGCTTGGAACTACAATTGAGATCACAATTTTTTTTTTAAATATGATTTTTTTGTAACTTTTTGTAATTATAAAAAGTTATTAGAGTAGTTTTGGGAACATAATGCAATGTTTCCACATCTTTTCTATAAAACACGTGGTTTGAACTAAGACACAAGCTACATTTCCCAGAAAGCAAGAGCCACTAAGTGCGTTTGAAAATGCATTTTGGAAAAAGCATTTTTAGGTAAATTGCAATTGAGTCACAGCTCCAAACACAACCTTAAGGTAACAATAGGAAAGATTAGGACTAGAATATATAACTACGATTTCTAGAATAAAATGCTGAATTGATCCATCAACAATCCACCAGTGTGCCTAACTTTTGTTCAGTCCTTAGAAAGAAAGTTGTTTACTATCATCACATCTTACATGGTTCCCTTTATTTTAACTCTTGGACTTGGAGCATCACCACTTTTTCTCAATACAAATGAAATTGTTATACTGTTATTGACATCTTGATGCCAATATTTGTCATTAACCATATACAAGATTCAAAGGCACAAGCATTTTCAATAAATTACTCACGTTTGTTGTTATAGGATGTAGTAGTGTTAATTGTTAACATTTTAATAAAATTAGTATAAATTTAAATCAAATCCACATCAAAAGTTGCATGTTCCATGATTCAGCTAACAAAAATCGCAAGACATCAATGATACTATTCCCACTATAACATAAAACGACTTATAAAATCAATACATCAAAAACCAAAGGTATAAATAGCATATCGATATTCTTGATGATAATTGATGCCCTTGAGATCCAAATAAAATAAGCCCTACAAGACAGAGGAGTGCACAATTTCTTCCAAAAGTCCACAAACTTAAACATCTCAAACTGATAATTTCACATATGCTCCTATAAAACTCAATCCATTTCCCACAAGCATCAAGAATCATAAAGGGAACCTCCTAATAAAAGAACTAACACAACTTCCACCCAACAAGAATAATTGGAAAACCCAGAAATTCTACTTCTTAAACTGATAAATTCAATCCACTCATCTTTGAACATCGAGAATCCAAAACAGAAGCTCCTAAACCCTTTGATCAACAAGAATCACTAAAGACGAACTGATACAAGTTTCGCCCAACAGGAAGAATCGGAAAAACCTAGATAATCTCCCATATCCTCCTATCAATCAGTCATAAGCCAATCCACTCACCCGCGAACATCAAGAATCCAAAACGTAAGCCACCAAACCCTTTGATCAGACATGCCCATACATCTTCCACCCGGGAAAGAAAGAATCTCAAACATCTCAATCTCATAACCTTCCATGATTCCACCACCTCCGATTGAACTCACTCCACTAACCTACCAAAATCAAAAAATCCTCCTCTCTTAAACCCTTTTATCCCAAGCTCCCACCCATCAAATGAAAAAACTCAAACATCATAATCTCTCGACCTTCCTCCCACTCGCCCTCCTCATTAAACGCGACCAACTCACCTCCGAACATCCAGAAATCGAAAAGGGAACCTCTTGATCCCCTCCGCCCACAAAAAGACCCAAAAAAAAAACACAAACAGAAAAGGAACGGTACCTTCTGAATCACTTCGGTGCTGATGTTGTTGGCGGGAGGGAGCTGAGCCTGCATTGGCGTGAGCATGGGGGGCTGTCCCTGCTGCTGCATTCTCCGCCCGACCTCGTTGTCGTCGTCGTCGTCGTCGTCTTCGTCGATTCGCACAGAGGAGGACTGGACGCAGCCGAAGCCAGACGGGGGTTTTTGGGTACGAGGTGTGAACCCTCGCGGGTTTTGAAAACGAAAAGATGAAAAATAATAATAAATTAATTAATATTTATTTAAGGGCACTGGCGCATTAATGATTAATCAAATACATGTTATTTAAAGCCTGCGCACTTCATTAAATATTATATAAATAAAATTAAGAGCTTTTTTTTTAAAAATATCATTATTTTTTTTTAATGATATCTAATTTTAAGTTATATATATATATATATATATATATATATATATCCGGTAAAAAAAATTAATAAGGAATTCAATAGACTATAAATAAGAGATTAACAAGGCAACGACGAGAATCAAATATTTATAATTTTTTAGTCAATATAAAAATAAAAGAGAAGAGACTATTATTGATATTGTTAAATATGGTACTCACAAATTTAAGAATATCAATTAGACGATAAAAATTACAATGTACATAGAAAGAGATATTAAAGTTATATTGAACAACTTTGAGACATCATCGAAGAAGAATAAGTTAAAAAAGTACGTAAACAATGAAATTATTTAAATCTTTGAATTAGAATATAACTAAAAAATAATTCTAGTGTATCATTAAAAAAGTATTTTTAAATAAAATTTGATACTAACATTCTCAAAAAAAAATTAATTTAAATAAAATATTACGCAACGAAAATTTCTGACAATAAAAATGATCATCACATGATTTGTGTAAAATTCTCTAATACATCTATGATTAGAATATAACTTGATCTAATTTAATTATCGATATTCTCAAGGGATGGTGCAGTAATATTAAACCTCTACAAGAAAGACATTTAAACTTTGAAACTATCTGGCTTTTATATTAAACAATCTATATAATTTTTTAAGATTAATGCTACATTTGTTGTAGAATCATTTATTATACAATTAATTTTAATAATCGTAGAGAATTAAAATTAAAAGTAGTAAAACAAACAAAGCACAAATTCCTGCATACTTATATTTCATATGGTTATATCATTGGTAGATGCAGGAAAATAAAGATTATTACCATATACTAGCAAATAATATTACTAAAATTTAGGCCTTACCTGCACATTAACTAGATTATTTTATAAAAAAAATAATTACGGATTTTTAGAATGAAAAATTCAAAAAGAGATTTTTTTTTACAAAAAAAAGAAGTATAAATAAGGAATGCCCTAAAAATTCTGCATAAATATTGCAAATTACCAGCTAATTTTAAAAAGATTAACCACATTTTCCGGGGATGTTAAAATTAATCAACCTTTTGCCGAAAACCTAGCACCGAATATTCTCAATTTTTTTTTCAAAAATTTTAATTTCTATTATATCATTCACAGTGTTTTCTCTCTCTTTCTTTCTCTCTCTCTATCTCTCTCTTTTCTGCTTTAATCAGTTGTTTACATCTTTGAATTTTCTAATTTCTACGGTAACTTTTTTAATAGACCATTTTTTAATATGTCTAAAACAACATATATATATATATATATATGTACACACATCTTAAAATACACATCTATTAAAGAAAGAAAGGATTTGATTAGAGACCCAAACCCAAAGAATCATACACATACACGTACACACACCCATCTAAATTTTAAACCCACATTTTTGATTTTTCCTTCTGCTTTCAGCATTCAATCCAATCTCCCAAAATCTGAAACATTTTAAAATTAAAATCTTTTCTGAACTGATGAACAATTCAACGGCGGGTCTCTTGGCTTGACTTTTTCTTTTTTTCCTTTAATATTCTTTTTGGGGGGCTCTCTGGATCATAAACAGCCGGATCTATGGGATGAGACCAAATATATAAAGCAGGACCCAAGAGGTAGCACAAGTGAGAGAGAGGAGAGGAGGGAGAGGAGAAGGAAGGGAAGCGAAGGGTTTTGGATTTCTGAGGTTGGTTTCTCTTCTTATCAATTAATTTTCTTGCAGATGAATAAATTAAACATGTTCTGATATATATATATATTTATTCTCCTTCCTGTTCTATGTATGTTTTTTTTTCCTTTCAGTTGTTCATACCCAAGGATGTGTATACACACATCTAAGCATGTTAAACTGGCTAAGATTTCATTTAGGTTCTGGACTATTAATCTTAAGAGTTTGTTTATTTATCTAGTTTTAACTTTAATAATGATAGAGAATTGAAGTTGAAGATAATTTTATAAATAATGTTAAAATTATATAATAAATTTTAAAATAAAAATTTGTATAAACGAGTTTGTATAATGATGATAATTCATACAAGTTTATATAGAATTAGAATTAAAATTGAAATCAACAAAACAAAGAGATATATTTTTCTTATTGCAGGTGTTCTTTAGATCTGTAATTTTCATGATAAATATATTAGTCTCTGTAGGCATTAATGTCATAGATTCTGACCAAATAATGACTAGTATATATATATCAGTAAATATAGGTACTTAAAAATTTAATTCTATAAATACCTACGTATAAGATAAAGATCACATTGAGAGAGAGAGGGAGAGAAAGAGAGATTGAAATAAATGCAAATGAAGAGGTCTGTTGTAATCTTAATATAATGTAACTAAGTTACATTGACATTTTATTTGATTTTTTATAGATCAATATAATTTTTTTTAAATTTTTTCTTCTGGAACAGTTACAACAAAAGAATTTACTTTTATTATACTATTTATTAAAATATATATTTTATATAGTAAAAATATTTATAAATCTCATTCTCAGGTAAAATTGCAGCCATGTCCAGTGATTGTTTAATGGAAGTTATAATTTAAATGATAAGTTTATTGTTGGGTATATTTTTCCTGATAGAAAAATACTAAAATAGGACCGGAGATAATGTCTATAATTAAAAATATCATAAGTATTTATTTTACAATTTCAAAAGTTATTTGATAATCCATTAATAATAAAAATTAATAAATATCTTTTATTTATTTTGTTTTGTTTGACAACTTTGAAGAAGTTAATATTTTAAATAGTTAAAATTAAATATTAATTAGGAAAAATGCTCTTTAATGATACTACTAGAATTACTTTTCTAACGATGTTCTAATTCAATGATTTAAATTAAATATGTACCATCTAAATTTTTTAATAATCTTAATAAAAAAACTCTCTCACACAATCCTCCCCCTTATACAAACCTTACGTTTTTACAAAAAATTTGAATTGAATTTATACGTAAATTGAATAGATATGCATATTATTGTTAAATTTTTTTGTTAAAAATACTCTTTTAAGATGAGCTGAGTTGTATAGATCTTAAGTTTTTACATAAATTGAGTTAAATTTATATGTAAATTAAATAGATATGTATGTTATTGTTGAGTTATTTTTGTTAAAAATACTTTTAAGGCAGAGTAAAAAATGTTGAGGTGTACTTCAATTTTTACAGAAAATTTAAATTATATTTATATGCAGTTAAATGAATATACATGTTATTATTAAATTTTTTAAAAAATACTCCCTTAAAGTAGAGTACATTTGTGTGTTTTAAAAATATTTTTAAATACAGATTTTAAAGTAAATTAAAAAATACTGTAATTTTTTTTTAAAAAATATACCTTAAAATCAGATACTATTACAAAAGTAACTTTAAATGACGTTGAGTATTAATTAAAACTTTTTCTGTATATAAAAATGTCCGTCTTTTTGATTTCGAGAAGCGGCAGCGCCGCAGCATGAGCACGTCGGCTGTTCATCACAAACATGGAGAATCGAAGCAGTTATTTGCAGAATCAGAGGACGAACAAGAAGGCTTCTTGGATCCCTTGAAAGAATGGCTTGGCTGCGGCGAACATGGTGGTGGTGGTGGTGGTGGTGGTGGTAGTGGGGGTGGTGATGGCGGCCGGTCCCTGGAGGTATGCTCTGGCAGCGGCGGTAGCTCCGATGATGCTTCCTCTCCTTTCTGGGTCGGTCTCCGACCACTGGACGCCTGCGATTCCGACGTGCTTACAAAAGAGAAGCAGAAGCATCTGGTTGCCGGCGGCGGTTGCTGGGAAGCAAGGAGTGTCTTGGGAAGGAAGGATTTTATCATGGGTTGTCTTGAGAGCATCGTGTTAGCAGACGACGGGTCGTCGCCGAGAACAGGACAGTCGTCGGAAACATCATCAGAGGACCACCGTCTTCTTCACTGGCGATTCGAGGACGAGGATCGGAGAACGACCCAAGCTTCACCGTCCTCTGCCGATCGCCCAAGCCCTGCGTCTGCCGACAGCGTTCAGACGTATCAGGGGCACACATCACAACCCACAAGCTTGGAGAGGCTTGAGGAGGTTGGGGAGCCTCTGTTCTGGCCATTCGACGACGAATCCTACTCCTTGTTGGACATCGACGGCGACGTGTTCTGCGCTTCTCCTCCCAAATCTGTCGTCTCTCATGCTTCCAGACTTGGGCTGTGCGAAGTGGAAAACAGAGAACAACGGCGGCGGCAAGAACAGGGCGATCAAGGGGCGATCCTGATCGGAAGAAGCGCATCAGTTACGGAGGAACCCACCAGAGACCACTCCAAACCACACACCCCAACCACCACCACCACCACTGGTTGTCGGAGGTCGAAGCAACAGGTCTGCAAGCAGAACAGCCGGGTGTGCTCCGACCGGAAAGCTGCGAAGGGCAGGCCGGAATGCTCATTTCCGGCGCCGACCTACGTCGAGCTCACCGAGTGCGCGCTGCTGGCGACCAACGCGACGCTGATGGAGAGCTTGATCGGTCTGGGCGAATTCGACGGTACCGAAGGCGTCGCTTCCTGCGATCTGGAAACCAACTGGTTGTCTGACGCATGCTGACCACTGCTGTGTTGAGTTTTCTGCCGAAAATGTCATTCATATTTATCTATTATTTGGAACATTTCCGCCAAGTGATTTAAATCTTACGATTTACAATTAAAATAGATGATTTATGATAAAAAATAATAAGATTGTTTTAATTTTATAAATAATAAAAAATATAAAAATTATTTGATAAATATACTATATATAACGTTATAATGTACAGTAAAAAAAGATTTAAAATACAAGAACAAACACAGCCACTTGTTTACCGATCTCACTTTTCGCGTGGGAGCTAAAAAAAAAATAATTTTTAAGTAAATAATTTTAAAACGAGAGAATAAGAATAAATGATTTTGATAGTAAAAAAAGTATTTAAAAAAAATAAATATCATCGTAAAATAAAAATGCTTTTAAAAATTGAGAGTAGAAAAAAATAAACGATGTATTTATTTAAAAGATAAAATTAGGTAAAATAACGTTTATTTTTTAAAAAAATTATATAATTTACAAAATAAATGTTTTGTATGATTTTTTAATATAAAACATTTAAATTATTTAGTAAATATAGTTATAAAACGTTACAGTGTATAATAAAAAATTAAAAAAAAAATTTTTTTGTCTTGTCCAATGGTTATCTACAAAAGTAAATGGATGACTACAAAGTTATTATTCCCTATATATACAAAGTTATTATTCCCTATATATATATATATATATGTTTTGAAAATGAGAAACGCAATCTTCTGATTTCTAACGTTGTTAAAAGTAATTTTTGAAAAACATGATAGATCTTATCTTTACGGTAACTCTTAGATCTTGTTTGCTAACAAAATTTTGATTTCAACTTCAACTTTGAGAGTTGTAGAGTAATTTTCTAAAAGATGTTAAAATTATATAATAAATTAGAAGGTGAGAATTTGTGTATAAATTTTTTTACGATGATGATATATAAAAATGTATGTAAAACTAAAATTAAAATTAAAATTAACCAAACAAACAAAACCCCAACTCTTAAAACTGCAACTTCTCTTACGTTTATTTTTTAAAAAATTTAAGCTTTGTTTAACAAAACAAAACTGATAAGTTAAGTAAACTTGAAATTCACTTTTTTTTAAGTCAACATATTCTCAAGATAAGAAAATTACTTTTTATTTTTCTCTTTAACAGTTACAATAAAAACTTTTACTCTTATTATACCATTTGTCAAAGTATACACTTTACACAGTAAAAACCTTTACAAATCTCATCTCTCGACGAAATCTCAAAAACTACTTTTATATTGTATTTTAAAATTAAAACAAACGCACCTAAATACTTCCTTTGACAGAAGCGCAGAATCCAAATGTTGTATGGAAGGGAGTCACCGCAGATTTGATAGAAAATCAAAGTTCATCCTCCGTTCGGTACGTGCCACTTCGCATTTGCTTTGTCTCTACCATTTCCATCTCACATCCAATCTTTTCTGCCGACCTCCCATGTTCCAATTCCATCCTTTTGAGCTTTTTCCTTTGTATGGCACGTATCTCATATCTGGAGGCATCAGAGTATGGAAATCAAGTTATTGGCAAATTAGGGTCTGGAAGAAGACATGCTTTAACTTTAATCCTAGATGGATCATTCTAAATGCCTTCATAAAAGCTGTAACATATGCCTAGGATGAAATCCAACCCAAGCTGAAATCAATCAATCATAAATCCAGAGTACCAGGGGGACTGTTGCCAATCTATCAGTTCAGAAGAAGCAACCCATTATCAGAAGCCAAATATCAACAGCACGAATAATAAATTTTCTGGCATGGATCACATTACAGGCAAAAGAGGCAGATTTATAAAAATGGGTCATTATGACATCCCTGCCGACATAACAAAACTGAATGACCAGATTCCTTTTGATGTTTGTTTGGATGATTCCCTAATCATTGTAGTTTTCTTTACTTCAATGTACTTTCAGTTTTTTGTGTGTAATGAATGAGGTAACATATTTTTTGAGAATTTTTGTTTTCTAAATAATAGTTTTGCATAATATCTGACATTAGGATATACATTAAACAAATAATTATAATAAACTTTCAACTTAACCGAAATCTTTTACAAGCCCACATGTCTCTGATCAAATATTCTTGCCTTTCTTGTTGAAAGTGGCAACCCTAGGTACTAGATTGGTATTTACTCAACTTAGCAGAGTTCAATATCTCAGCTGCTTCAATGACAGATTGACTACCGACGTTTACTCCCAAAACAGGAGCTTTTCTGAAAATTTATTTTTAAACTTGAAACCATTTTTAGAAGAATCACAGAACGCTAGCATATCAACCGTATATTGTAGTGTCAGGAATATTCACTGCACCAATTTCCCAACCTTGCAGCCAACCACTTTCCATGGCCTTGTCACGAGTTATGGAATTTGCTCCATGGTCAAAAAGAAGAGGAAACAAGGGTCCAAGGCCTCCATTCACAAGAACCAAACCCATCGTTTAAGTACAAGATATTTCTAATCCAAACTAAAGCATTCTTTAGAGAAGCCATAAGGTCCAAGATGTCCGATAAGAAACAACAATTTTAGCTTGTCAAAAGTTCTCCCAAAATCTCATTATTTTCAATGTAAAATCAGCATAGAGGAGAGACCTACAGAGGGAACAGAGCTAGACACAAGATTGTGGAACACTTTTGAAGGTTATTCAGCCACTGCGGGCTGGAGACCCTGTTAGCGACCCTGTGACTCACCAAAATTGGCACCTTCAGCTGGGAACTTTCTGGTTGAATGTTTCTAAAAAGACAAGGTCAGGATGGCTGTATTCTCATGGACAGATGGAATTTGTCAAGATTGGATGGTCTTCCAGCAGTTTTTTTTCGAACATTTCCACTATCTTATTGCTAAGAACCTCATGGAAATGGTGGTGTTCTGCAAAAACGTCAGGTGTGACCAAATCAATGATAGCTTCATATTTATCCCCAAGAAGAATGGTGCCATGGGCAAAATGACAATTCCTGCCGAACAAGCCAAACAAACACTGGTATGAAGATCTTGACCCAAATACTTGCTAGCATACTGTTGGTAGTCACGAGAAGCTATTGCATCCAATCCAGACTGCATTCAGCCCTGGCAGCGTCAATGGCTTTTGATTTATATAAGATTTAGTAGAGGCCTGCTCAACGGCTCAAGTATTCTCAAAGGAAACTACCCTGGGAAAACTCAATTTTATGGGAATGATTCATGCCATATGTTTGACAATCAAGTTGGGAAGAAACGACATTGTGCTCAAACCACAACCGTTGGAGGGAACTAAGGGAAGAGTAGATATTCCAGATTAGGGTGTTTAACAAAGGTGGGCATCTATCTCTGGAGGATCCCTAATTCACTGCGCCTTCTTTCCACCTACCTTTTTTCCCTTTTCCGTGACCCATCTGTTCAACTTGTTGTGGAGTGGTTGAACCTTATTACTAATGAAATCAAGAAAACTGTATGAAATAGCTAGGACTATTCCAAAGATAGGAAAATTGGCCTAATGAACGATTATTTATGTCATGAATTAGGAACAAATTATGAGCCACTCTTTCACTTATTTAGCAAGTTATGTTGAATAAAAATGCACTTACGGAGCTATATAAGTCTTGACAAGCATGAAATATATTGTCCAAAACTCATTTTCCTTCAGATGTCGGGGGCACAAAACATATCTAAGCTTTGAAATTTCCTGTAAAGAGATGGATGAAAGGCAAACATTCTAAATAGTTGTACAGTAAATAGCAACAGAAATGATGAAGAAAATTATCATTTCAAGTAAAGAAATATAAATATTCATTGAAAAGCATACTAAATCTGAATTGGGAAAGTGCCTCCTGTATGTTTTTTTTACCATAACCATCTAACAATTACAATGCATATGTTGAAATTTAAGTATCCAATTCAAAATCAATTTACAATGAATAAAGAGGTTTCTTCTTTTAAATATGCAAGTCATGTCCACATTATTTTCAATGTAAAACTATTTCAAGAATCTCTCACACTGGTGCCCTTTAGTAGTTTAAATCCCACAAGTATTTTTATTTCTAGATCATGTGGATGTACATGAGCTAGGGCCTTGGAAGACCACTTTTGATTCAGATACCAAGTTAAGTGAGAAAATATACGTGATTGTTGTTACTATTATGGGATAACTCCATATAAATAGTGGTTAGGTAAGATACATAACTTTCAATGTGAGACTATCAGCCAGATCCCTTCATCAAGGATGCATTAATTACATTATTTACTCTAGCTCTTGAGCAACAAAGATGCACAATTTGAAACATACTCAAACACAACTAAAACAAAGAAATACATAAAATAACTGTAAATGACAAAATGATAGTAGCGATAGAAAATTGTAGTATTTAATGGTAGACAATTGAAGTAGATGTAAGAACCACACTGCTTGAGAAAATTGCCGTTGATAGAACTGATGATCAATGCCTCATTTGATCTACACAAAACACAGGAAGTATATCAGCATCCTGAATCCACTTCTCCCATGAAACCACATTAGTAGTCTGCCTCTTAACAGCTGCCAAACGAAGAAATGAATCTTCAGTGAGAACTTAGCCTTCCAGGTTATCCTGAAATCCTCTTAGAGCATTTTTTTATCCTGCAGAATTGCACAACTCTTAATTGAAAACTGTCTAGTGGCCACCTTATCCATAATGGACTATCCTCATCCAGTTTAAGAGAGAAACTGTTAATTCTGCTAAGAAGCTCTGAAGTCTTACAAGTTTCACAATCTCTGAGATTTCTTCTTAATTGAAGATTCCATGCCTAATTTCCTCTAATAACACTTCCCATGGATGCTACAGAGCCATTCCTGCTGGAAGACAATCTCATCATATCTTCAAAATTATTCCTCAACACCCATATCATCATGTGACCATTTATCTCCAAAAAAGGATCATATCACCAGTAATAAGTGCTTAATAGGCAATAACTCAGCTTTGAAAATCGGTGTTAGAGCCCCTTGATTAACTTCCTCCGTAGTGGTATCGATTTCGATTACGTAACTTTTGTTAAAGTTTACTTTAAGACCTGACCCCATCTCAAAACATCTCAGAATAAAGCACTTCTACGCATCAGCTACGACGAAAGTAATGATCTCCCAAAAGTGAACCTAAACAAAGTGCATGAACCAGCTTCTAGGATAGAAAAATGTGAACGATGGTATATTCTAGTGAAGGTTGGGGTGTGACTACTTTTGGGAGAGGCTAATATATTTCACTTTTTTCTAAATTTTATCATTTCTAGTATCACATTTTACAAACAAAACATGAAAAAATTACAAGTTTCGCTACTTTTTTGCATATATATTTTTATATAAATTTATTGCATTTTGAAAATATTATCTATAGTTGAATTGCTTATTTGTAATTCTATCTTTAGACAATGCAAAATCTTATGGATTTGCAAATGAATAGAAATATTTCTTAAATGTTGAGATTTATCATTTGGGGTTTTGGAATGATCTCATTTTGTAGTTTGAACATGTTCACAAACTTAAGATTGAACATGGACTATTATTAGTCACAATTTTTGTTAATAAATATGTTTACTTATTTGTTATAAGGATTTCACACATTTATTCCTTGCATGTTAAATTGCATGTTTACTTAATTTTTATAACGATTTCACATACCTAGAATTTATAATAAATCCTAGGTCCTTTATTTTACCAACATGTTTTTGAAACTATACATCTAAAAGCTACTTTTTGGGATAACTCCCCCAAAAAAAGCCGTGCCATTTTTCCCCCAAAAACTGCTTTTCCTAGTACGATTCCAAACAAACTCTAGGAAACGGGTTTCCGTTGATTACATCTATGAAAAGGCGTTCACTTGAGGTTCTATTTTTTTTTGAAATATATGACTTGAGTCCCTGGAAATTTCAATATTACTGAGGAAGAAGATCAACGCATGCAGAGCAAATTTAACCCAAAACCAAATTTGAGATCGGTAGAAGATTACCTTTACGGTAGAAAGGACAAGAGTGGCATGCCCCTCCTGCCAATCCGTCAGATCCTCCCGCACATTGGATAGCTTCACATCCGGGGAACCATCCGATTTCTCATCACCTGCGCCAGAAATTAAAATCAGGCAACGCACAAATCTTCAGACGATAGATGTTTTTGGTAGTGGCAGCAGCACACCTTGGAGTTGGGGTAACGTGAACTCCTTAAAGGTTTGGATGGTGAAACCCTTGACGTACTCCTGCAGCTCTTCCGTCACACCGAACTCCTCCCCGCCACATACCTGCCGGAGATTCTTGTTCTCGTTGCTTCCGCTAGGGCTTTCCACTCGTCCACCTCCGTACCGAGAGGAGGAGGAGGCGGCGGCAGCCTCCCCTTTTCCGAAGATCCGAGCGAACAGCGACGAACTTTTCATCTTTGCGGTGTGCTCGGCGGACTGAGGTCGGCCGTCGGCGTCCACGCCTTCATCTCGTTTATTCCATTCTCTGCCGCTTTCGATTTTCGTATAAATTTTCATAAATCGTGATATCTGGTAAGAATTTAATTCTATAGGTATTCTATGTAAATTGTTTTAACAAATTTTTTTTTTTTTCACAAGAATTCATTTAGAAGAAGAGTATAAAATTAAATTCTAACCCTTTTATGAATTGAATGAAATTTTTGTCTTCTTTAATAAGTATCTTTTTGAAAAGTTAATAGTTAAATTTTAAAATATATTAATTTTTTACTTTTTTTTAAAAAAATAACTCTTGTACAAATACTAAAAATTTAAATTTTATTTAATTCTACAAGATACATAGATACTTCTTCATTAAATTTAATTCTGATTAAAAAATAAATTTTTATCAATTTATTTTCGTTTAATTCTATATAAAAAAATGAATCTAAGGTTTCATTTGATTAATAATGATATAGAAATAATACCAAAAATCACTTTAATAATCATAATAACATAGAGATTTTTTAATGTAATTTTTTCATTTTTTTTTAATAATAATTGTCAATCACATCAATATTAAAAAATATAATCTTACTATTCTACACATTTTATTTAAATATTAAAATAAATATAAATCTTTATTATCGAGCAATCCAAAAATTAATATCTTTTTTTCTTATTTAATAAATACAAATTTAAAAATTATTATTATTTACTTTCAAAATTAAAAAAATCTACACCAAACGCAGTCTAATGCTATTTTGCCAAATCTTAGAAGATCGTGAGAAAATAATTTAGAAAATGTTAAACAATATTTTACCGATCTTGTTAAAAGATTATCATTATCAAAATCGTATGTAATTTTAATAAAAACACAAAAATCCGGCATTTTTAGAATATTGTGAGTGTCCAGGCTAATGACTTCTTATATTTTAATGATTAAACATTATAAACTTTGGTCTCTTTTGGAAAAAATTCTAATTAATTTTAAAAGTCAGATAAAATTGAAGTTAATAAAATAAATAAAGTTAAACTACATAATAATAAAAATGATAAAAATTTATACATTAAAATTTGTATAACAATAATGACATTAATAATTCATACAAAGTTAAAACTAAAATTAAAATAAATAAGACCTTTGATATCAATATGTTAAAAATCAAGATCAAAATCAATCAACAGTAACACAAAACTTACCTCATTCAAATTGTAA
>JAMKPZ010000445.1:0-18724 GCA_024699675.1 Amphibolis antarctica | reverse complement strand
TGTTGAATATGTCTTGAATCTTATTATGTTTGTAAGGGCATTTTTGTCATGGATGATTAGCCACTATATAAGGCCATCCAAATGCCCAAAAGGGAATTAGGGTTTTTGTGAGAGATCATTTTTGTAACAAGAGAAGCTTTGTGTGAGGAGGCCGAGCCAACCCTTGGTGTGTCGGCCATCCCACTCTTCCCTTTCCCTTTCTCTTGTAATCCACCATTTGAAGATAGTGAAGAACCCAAGGAGAGACACCCATGGACGTACCCAAGTTGGGGAACCACGTAAATCTCATTTGCATTTGTGATTTGGGCGTTTGGGCACACCTGGAACCCTATTCACGCATCCAAGCCGCCGCCAGCCGTGATTTCGACTTTCCTTCGTGTTTTCTCCCTCCTACACGTGCTAATCTCATTCGAATCCATTTTGCTTGGATATCTCTAGAAGTAACAGGAACATGTACGCCAGCTACTCCTAGGTGAAGATTTTTGCCAAGTCCAAGGACATGTACCATGACAGTGTAGGCCCTTGAAGGGATTTCTGGAACAGTCAGACGAGGAGCTTCTCCTCATGTTGCAATGCCGCCATGTCCCCACAGTAAGCCCAAGGGTTGCCGTCCCCGTTGTATTTGACCAATTTGGGCATCTTGAAGTCGGGAGGTAGCATTGCCTCTGGACAGAAATAGAGGTTCTAGAACGAGCAAGAGTGTTCCGGTGAGCCGGGCCTCATGTTCCGGAAGGATGCCTCCAACTCGGCTATCCACTAAAGTAGTTGCCCCTACATATTTGACATTGGGGCGGCAGCAACGGCGGCGGCCGACTGAAGTGGTGGCTGGAAGAACTAACCTACCACAGGAGTGGTGACAACGTCATATTCTTCGGTATGTGGCATCTCCGGGACATAGATGGTTGGCCTAGGTGGGATTACCGAGCTAATCCCCTACTGTTGGTAGCGTGCTAGCTAATGAGCCAGGA
Organism: Amphibolis antarctica; assembly: GCA_024699675.1. Taxonomy (NCBI): domain Eukaryota; kingdom Viridiplantae; phylum Streptophyta; class Magnoliopsida; order Alismatales; family Cymodoceaceae; genus Amphibolis; species Amphibolis antarctica. Next base: position 17,756 of record JAMKPZ010000445.1, on the reverse strand, counting down.
GAGTCTGCTCGAAATGCCCTAGCTAGGGTGGCTAGTAGGTGCCAGCCCCTTTTATGCCCTCCATGTTTGAGGGCGGTTGGTAAGATGGGCCGGTGTTCTGCATGGCAACTGGCCTGTCACCTTCAACTCCAGCAGCTGGAGAGGTGGGCGGCACATGATGCGGCGCGAGATTGTCGAATGCTACAGTAGTAGACAGGTCAAGAGCCAGAGAGGTGGTGGCATTGTTAAGGATGCATGCTAGCAACCTAATCCCAAAAGACTTTTCAAGGCATTGGGAGGGAAACTTTGCTCTTCCTAGAAAAGGGGAACCGTGTGGGTGTACATACTCATACACACAACATGGTGGCATTGGCAAGGATGCATGCTAACGGCCTCAACCTGAAAGACTTTCTAGGGAATCAGGAGGGCAGCTTTGCTCGTCCTGGAAAAGGAGAACCGTGTGGGTGTACATACTCATACACTGGGCACAACGGCGTCAACAAGGATACATGCCAATGGCCTCATCCCAAAAGACTTTCCAGGGCATCAGGAGGGAAGCTTTACTCCTCCCAGAAAAGGAGAACCGTGATGGTGTACATACTCATACACCTGACACAGCAGCGTCAACAAGGATACATGCCGACGGCCTCATCCCGGAAGACTTTTCGGGGCATCGAGAGGGCAGCTTTGCTCCTCTCAGAAAGGAGACCCGTGCAGGTGTACACAATCCTACACCTGACACAGCGGCATCAGCAAGGACACATGCCGACGGCCTCATCTCGAAAGACTTTCCAAGGCATCGAGAGAGTAGCTTTGCTACTCCCAGAAAAGGAGAACCGTGTAGGTGTACGTACTCATACACCCAACACGGCGGCATCGGCAAGGATACATGCCGACGGCCTCATCCCGAAAGACTTTCCAGGGCATCGGGAGGGTAGCTTTGCTCCTCCTAATAAAGGAGAACTGTGCAGGTGTACATACTCATACACCCGGCATGGTGGCATTGGCAAGGATGCATGCCGACGGCCTCATCTCGAAAGACTTTCCAGGGCATCAGGAGGGTAGCTTTGCACCTCCCGGAAAAGGAGAACTGTGCAGGTGTACATACTCATACACTCGGCATGGCGGCGTCAGCAAGGATACATGCCAATGGTCTCATCCTAGAAGTCTTTTCGGGGCATCGGGAGGGTAGCTTTGCTCCTCCTGGAAAAGGAGAACTATGCGGGTGTACATACTCATACACTTGGCACAGTGGCGTCAACAAGGATACATGCTGACAGCCTCATCGCAGAAGACTTTCTGGGGCATTAGGAGGGTAGCTTTGCTCCTCCTAGAAATGGAGAACCGTGTAGGTGTACACACTCATACACCCGGCACAATGGCATCGGGAAGGATGCATGCCGACGGCCTCATCCTGGAAGACTTTCCAAGGCATCGAAAGAGAAACTTTGCTACTCCTGGAAAAGGAGAACCGTGCGAGTGTATGTACTCATACACCCAGCATAGCGGCACCGGCAAGGATACTTGCCGATGGCCTCATCCCAAAAGACTTTATGGAGCATCGAGAGGGCAGCTTTGCTCCTCCTAAAAAAGGAGAACTGTGTGGGTGTACATACTCATACACTCAGCATGGCAGCGTCGGCATGGATACATGCTGACGGCCTCATTCCAAAAAACATTCCAGGGCATCAGGAGGGCAGCTTCGCTCCTCCTGGAAAGACAAGTGAGAAGTAGGTGAAATAGGAATATGGACGCAGTAGCCACCTCTACAGACCTCTAGCTAAAGCGTCAGAAGTCTGGTGGGTCTACTCATCTACCTACCGGTCATCCAGGTATGCAGCCGGATGTACACTCGGTATGTTGCCTTGACTTCCAGGTGTAAGGACCCATGCAACCAGTCCCGAAAGATGGGAGAGGCAGACACCCCAGATGGACTGCAACCGGACTGATCTCAACCCACACCAGGTGGATTTACCCAGTCAAGGAGGAAGGATGCTGGTACCTTCAGAAGCGTATCCGAAGGAATGAGACCTGGGCATGTCCTTCAACCGTTCCCTTGGCGTGGGGAAGGTCTAGTCCGGTCAGGGTTACAAGACCTACGATGCTAAGTAAAAAAGCATAACAGTGAGGGATAAGGGGCTTACCTGCAAGGAAACGCCAGCAGTGGTCGAAAGGCCTTGCTCTGGTACACCCAGCAATACCTCTTTCTTCTGTGGGTTCGAGAACACGATGTCAGTGCTCCGAGCACCTCTCCACCAAAAGCACTCCTTCTAGAACATCGAAAAAGGCCCCCCCTTTTCCATGGAATGGAAGGCCCTTTATATGGGGAATTACCTTCCATTTTAGGTGATCCCAGGATGGAAACCATGTGTACGTTTTGGTTTAATCTCATGATTCGCATGAGTGATTGATTAATGGCAAGATTTAAGTGATCAAGTGATTAAATATCACTGTATCTCAACATTCTCATTTGAATGTTTCACCCAAGTGTTAACCGATGGCTGTGGCCGATGGGCCAATAACCAGGTGAGAGATATCAGTATGCGGTAGGAGCATAGCCCATGGTTCTAGGGAAAAGGCCGTGACAGGTAGCCGGGATTGTGTGCTGGCTTATGACCCGGCGACCGTGTACTTCGCCCAGAAACTTAGCCTCAGACGAGTGGGGACGCAGTATTGAGCCTTACCCTATGGCCATTGTAACCTTACAAACTTTACTTTACACCCGATCGTAAACTTTACGAGCTTTACTCTATGCCTGACCAAAACATTACGTGCTTTACTCTACGACCCGTCGTAACATTACAAACTTCACCTTACACCTTGCCTAGAAATGGTACTTCCGTCTTGGAAAGCCTTATATTCACGGAATCGCCAAGTGGTAGTGGGAGTTCCATCTTGGGCACGAAACTACCATTCGTTCTTCTCTCCTTTGGCGAGTGACGGGCGATGGGTGTGCTACCGGGTACCTGTAGGTTGGCTACTGGCTACCTGTGAGCCGACCACCGTGCTCTTCTGCCAAGTCCTTCGTAAGGGTGAAGGGGAATCTTCCTTGCTCGGGTGAGAGTTGAGGAACTAGCCACCAGGGTGGTATACCGACATGTTGGTGGGGTGTCGGGTGATTTACCCAACACCCAATGAGTGTTAAGCATGGGGGTCAACACACCGAGCCAGTCGGCACTCCAAAGGCATCTTCCAGTTAGGTGATCAGAAGTGTAAGTCTGACCCCTTTAAGGTATCTTCCGGTTAGGCGACCGAAAGTGTAAGTCTGACCCCTTTTAGGCATTTTCCAGTTAGGCAACTAGAAGTGTAAGTCCGACCCCTTTAAGGCATCTTCCGGTTAGGTGACCGAAAGTGTAAGTTTGACCCCTTTTAGGCATCTTTCGGTTAGGAGACCGTAACTGTAAGTCTGACCCCTTTCAAGTGTCTTCCAATTAGGCAACTAAAAGTGTAAGTCTGACCCCTTTCAGGCATCTTCCGGTTAGGCGACCGGAAGTGTAAGTTCGACCCCTTTCACGCATCTTCTGGTTAGGTGACCAGAAGTGTAAGTCTGACCCCTTTTAGGCATCTTCCGATTAGGCGATCGGAAGTGTAAGTTCGACCCCTTTTAGGCATCTTCCGGTTAGGTGACTAGAAGTGTAAGTCTGACCCCTTTCAGGCATCTTCCAGTTAGGTGACCGAAAGTGTAAGTCCTACCCCTTTAAGGCATTATTGAATATGTCTTGAATTAATATGTAATTTGTACCAAGGGTATTTTGGTCATTTGGACCCTTGGTTGTCCAAGCTATATAAGCTTGGACCTAGGGCACCTTATTGGTAACCCTAATTTTGTATCCCCAGCAGAACGGAAAGGAATAACACCTAGCCTCCATCCGTGGACATATCCTAAGAGGGAACTACATAAATCTTTATGTTTCTGATTGCTTTTGCTTTGTGAGTGTGTGATCTTTCGATTCTCCTTCTCAAAGTCCCTAACAAGTGGTATTAGAGCCACGGTTTGGAGAAGGAGGTCATTTTTTGAAGAGGAGGAATAGGCTGAGCACCGACGACCAATCAAAGGGATCCAGTCTCGTCAGTGCGCCCAAATCGGCCCTGCGTGCAGCCGTTCGCTTGCTCAGATCCACCCACGCGCAACCTTCCATGCCCAAATCTGCCCGCGTGCAGCCATCCGTGCGCTCAGATCCACCCGCACGCAGCCATCCGCACCTACATCCGACCAGCGTGCGCCTACTTGGGCCCTGACCAGCGCGCATCCGCACGCATCCAGGCCAACTCGTGCCCACCCAACACCAGCCACCCCCCCCGTCCTTGCGACAGACCCCTAGCTAGGGCATTTGTTGATTTCGACAGCTCCAGCTAGGTGTTGCTATTTTTTTCGGTCGTACAGATTAGTTTTTGAGGTGGTAAGAATCACTTTCACCGACTTTCGTAAATGCAATCTTGCATTTAATTTGCTGTGGATGCTTGGGGATTTTTGGATTTGAAGATTAGGGCATTCTACTGCATTTTCTACATTGCAGTATTGGCATTTGTGTTGCATTTGTGTTTCAGAATATTAGTTGCATCTTACAGATTTTTCAGATGGCAACATCAATTTTAAAAATAGAGAAGTTCAATGGAAAAAATAATTTCAGCCTATGGAAAATTAAAATGAGAGCCTTATTAAAGCAACAAGGCATTTGGGCTCCTTTCAATAAGGAGTCAACATTGGATAAGAAATCTATAGAACTTGAGCAACAAGAAGAGAAGGCACATTCGACCATTTTGCTATGCTTGTTGGATGAGGTTATCATTGAAGTTGCTGATGAGACAACCACATCCAAATTGTGGAATAAGTTAGAGACGTTGTACATGACAAAGTCTCTAACCAACAAATTATTGCTGAAGCAAAGGTTGTTCTCCCTAAGGATGAAGGAAGGAACACAATTGAAGCAACATTTGGATCAGCTCAACACCATTCTCATGGAGTTGAGGAACATTGGTGTTACCATGGAGGATGAGGATGCAGCCATCATCTTGTTGGTCTCACTCCCGCTCTCTTATGAGAATTTTGTGCAATCTTTTGTGGTTGGTAGAGACACAATCACATTGGAGGAGGTGAAATCAAGCTTGCATTCTATGGAGTTGAGGCATATGGCAACTCATGGCAGTAATGACGCAGGAGGGTCTGGTTTGTCTACACATCATTCAGACTCTAGGGGACGTCAGCATAAAAACAACTTCAACAAGCATAAAGGAAGAAGCAAGTCTAAGGGGAGGTACTCCAAGGATACTTGCAACTATTGCAAGGAGAAGGGGCATTGGAAAGCACAATGCCCAAAACTGAAGTCTAAAGGCAATGCAGCTGTTGCCGAAAAGGATGATTCAGCGTCAGATGGTGACTTCTCCTTAACAGTTTCATGCAATGCCTACTCAAATCAGTCTTAGATACTAGATTCTGGTGCATCTCACCATTTGACTCCCAACCGGGAGTGCTTTCACACCTATGAGAGGGTGGATGGTGGACAGGTGACTTTAGCAAACAATGATGTTTGCAATAGAGCCGACTTTGGAACAATAAAATTCAAAATGCATGATGGTACAGTGAGAACACTTGAGGATGTTTGGCATGTGCCCAAGTTGGGAAAAAGTTTGATTTCCTAATGGCACTTGACTCCAAGGGATTCAAGTATAGAGGTAGAGGAGGCAAGCTAATAGTCTCAAAAGGCTCCATGGTTGTAATGAAAGGAATCAAAGATGGGCCGTTGTACATTTTATAGGGTTCTCCCATTGTTGGTTCAGTTGCTGCAGCTATTAGTGAAGATCAGCAATCCATTTCTACTATTTGGCACTCAAGAATGGGTCACTTGGGGCAGAAAGGGATGTAGAGACTTTGCAGTTTGGGCAAGTTGGATGGGCACCAATTTGTAGATATTGATTTGTGCAAACATTGCATCTTTGGGAAGCAGAAACGTGTGCATTTTGGAAAGGGAGAGCATTCAACCTGGGGAAAATTAGATTACATTCATGCAGATTGTTGGGGACCATCTCAACAGCCATCTCTAGCAGGTTCCACATACTTTCTTTCTATTGTGGATGATTATTCACACATGCATTAGGTGTTCATTTTGAAGCATAAGAATGAAGCTTTCAAGAGTTTCAAGCAATGGAAAGCTTTTGCTGAAAATCAAGTTGAGAGAAAGGTGAAGTACTTGAGAACAGATAATGGGCTAGAGTTTTGCTCTTATGAATTTGATGAATTTTGCAAAGATGCAGGAATTACAAGGCACTACACGATTAGAGGCACTCCACAACAAAATGGAGTGGCTGAATGCCTCAACCGCACACTGTTGGAGAGAACTAGATGCATGCTCTCTCATGCAGGCCTAGAAAAGAAGTTTTGGGCTGAGGCTGTTAACATAGCCTCCTATCTTGTCAACAGGTCACCTTCTAGTGCCATTGATGATAAGATTCCATATGAAGTTTGGACAGGTGGAGTTTGATATGGTGCAACCGATTGTTTCTGATCAGGGTACTTCAAGTGCCAATCCGCCTTTGGACTTGGATGGAAACCATGATGATCAGAGTGTAGATGAAACCCAACAGAGATGTGTGGCTAAGGACCGACCCAGGAGGGATGTTCAGCGTCTACAAAAGTATGGGTTCAGCAATATGATTGCATTTGCCTTGCAAGTAGCAACCGAGGTTGAGGAAGCTGATGATTCACCAACCTATGATGCTACCACAAAGGGTTCAAATGCCACATATTGGATGGGAGCCATGCAAGAGGAGCTTCAATCTCTTCAGAAAAATCAAACATGGGATTTGGTGAAGCGTCCTCAAGGTAAAAAAAATTTTGGTTGCAAGTGGGTATTCAAAAGAAAGGTTGGAACTCAAGGCAACCAAGGAGTCAAATTCAAGGCAAGATTAGTTGCAAAGGGTTACTCACAAAAAGAAGGGGTGGACTACAATGAAGTTTTTGCACCAGTGGTTAGACACTCATCTATTAGAGTTCTCTTGGCTATTGTTGCAGCAAAGAATTTAGAGTTGGAATAGCTAGATGTGAAGATGGCATTCTTGCATGGTGACTTGGAAGAGGAAATCTAGATAGAGCAGCCAACAAGTTTTGTGGCAAGGGGAAAATCAAATCTAGTTTGCAAGCTTAAGAAGTCCTTGTATGGACTTAAGCAATCCCCCGGGAAATGGTATAAGAGGTTTGATACCTTTATAACCAAAGTTGGCTTTGTTCGTAGCTCTTTTGATTCATGTGTGTATATTAGATGATTGAATGATGGTACACACATATATTTGTTACTATATGTTGATGATATCTTAATTACAGCACAAGATATCAATGTAATACAGGAAGTGAAGCAAACTTTAAAGTCTGAATTTGATATGAAAGATTTAGGTGCAGCAGGAAAAATTCTTGGAATGGAGATGCACCGTAACAGGGGTGTTGGGAAATTGTTTCTCCATCAACGCAAATATATAGAGAAAATTTTGAGCAAGTTTGGAATGGCTTCTAGCAAAGCCATTGTGACACCTTATGACAGGAACTTGCGTTTGTCTTCAGCCATGGCACCACAGACGCAATCTGAGGAGGAGTACATGAGGCATGTTCCATATTCACAGGCCGTTGGTAGCTTGATGTATGCAATGATTTGTACTCAGCCAGATCTTGCTTATCCACTTAGTGTTGTGAGTAGGTTTATGTCAAATCCAGGTAAAGACCATTGGCAGGCCGTGAAGAGGATTTTCAAATACTTGAAGGGAACTCCTGATATCGGGCTGATGTATGGAGTGAAACATAGTTGCACTATGGCTGGTTACTCTGATTCAGACTTTGCAGGTGATATTGATCAAAGAAGATCCTTAACAGGTTATGTCTTTACAGTTGCAGATTCTGTTGTTTGTTGGAAGTCTACACTTCAGCCAACAGTCTCTTTGTCCACCATCGAGGTTGAGTATATGGCTATGACAGAAGCTGCAAAGGAAGGAATCTGGTTGAAGGGGCTACTAGGAGACTTTGGCTTGAACTATGACAAGGTAGATATATTCTGTGACAGTCTCAGCACCATTTGCTTAACAAAGGACAATGTGTTTCATGACTGTACGAAGCACATTGATGTTACATATCATTTCCTCCATTCTGAAGACAGGATCAAGATTTTGAAGATCAACACCAACGACAACCCAGCTGATATGTTTACCAAGGGTGTCATTGAGAGTAAGTTCAAGCATTGCTTGGACTTGCTCAATGTCTATGCCTACTGCTGACCCTTCATGGGTCTCTATGATGGAGTGCTTTACTACAAGTGGAGTTTGTGATTTAAGACAAGGTGGAGATTGTTGAATATTTCTTGAATTAATATGTAATTTGTACCAAGGGTATTTTGGTCATTTGGACCCTTGATTGTCCAAGCTATATAAGCTTGGACCTAGGGCACCTTATTGGTAACCCTAATTTTGTATCCCTAGCAGAATGGAAAGGAAGAACACCTAGCCTCTATCCGTGGACATACCCTAAGGGGGAACCACATAAATCTTTGTGTTTGTGATTGCTTTTGCTTTGTGAGTGTGATCTTACGATTCTCCTTCTCGAAATCCCTAACAGGCATCTTTCAATTAGGCAACTGGAAGTGTAAGTCTAACCCCTTTCAGGTGTCTTCCAGTTAGGTGATTGGAAGTGTAAGTCTGACCCCTTTTAGGCATCTTTTGGTTAGGTGACCAGAAGTGTAAGTCTGACCCCTTTCAAGTGTCTTCCAGTTAGGTGACCGAAAGTGTAAGTCTGACCCCTTTTAGGCATCTTCTAGTTAGGCGACTGGAAGAGTAAGTCTAACCCCTTTCAGGCAATTTCTGGTTAGGTGACTGGAAGTGTAAGTCTAACACCTTTCAAGCGTCTTCCGATTAGGCGACCGAAAGTGTAAGTTCGACACCTTTCTGGCGTCTTCTAATTAGGTGATCAAAAGGGTAAGTCTGACCCCTTTCAGGCATCTTCCGGTTTGGCAACTGGAACTGTAAGTTCAACCCCTTTAAGGCGTCTTCTAGTTAGGCGATCGGAAGTGTAAGTTTGACCCCTTTTAGGTGTCTTCTGGTTAGGCGATCAAAAGTGTACGTCTGACCCCTTTTAGGCATCTTCTGATTAGGCGATCAGAAGTGTAAGTCTGACCCCTTTAAGGCAGCTTTCGGTTAGACAACTGAAAGCATAAGTTTGACACCCCCTCTAGGCATCTTCCGATTAGGCGACCGAAAGTGTAAGTCCATTCCCCCTTTTAGGCATCTTCTAGTTAGGCAATCAGAAGTGTAAGTCCATATTCCCCCCGAGGCATCTTCCGATTGGGCAACCAGAAGTGTAAGTCCATATCCCTTTAAGGCATCTTCTGGTAAAGTGACCGGAAGTGTAAGTCCATATCTCCCCAGGCATCTTCTGGTTATGCAACCAGAAGTGTAAGTCCACACCCTTTTGGCAACTCTTGGTTAAGCTACCAAGAGTGTAAGTCTATGCACATTTCTTTCTCATCCACACGAGTTGACAAGGAGCCCTTAGGCAACTCTTGATGAATCCTTCAAGAGTATAAGTCCATCCCTCGCAGTTCAAAGTGAATCCTCTCTGGACCCCTCTAGGCTTCTCCTGAAGCACCTTCCAAGAAAGTCTCTCTCTTAACGTGCAACAGATGTTCACAAGGTATGCTCCTTTGAAACCCCACTCTATCCATCACCAACGCATGGGGGGTCATTCAACCCTAGAATGTCAGTTTGCTTCTACCAAGGTCATACAATCTCACCTAGGGAGGGGCATTCTGTTGGGCCCCATGCTCAACACCTATCTAGCTATTAGGTAAAATACCCAGCATCCAACCGATCGACTAGTACATCCCCCCAGCTATCGATTCCCTGACTCTTCCCTGGCCAAGGACTCCCCTTCACCTCTTGCAAAGGACTCGACAGAAGAACATGGCTGCCAGCCCACAAGTAGCCGATATCCAACCCACAAGTACCTGGTAGTAGGCCTACTACCTGCCAAAGCATAGTAGAACAGTTGGCAATTCTGCGCCAGCATTTAGCGATTCTCCACGACAGTTTCATCGGCCAGACGAAACTACTACAAATATCAAGCATTCCAAGATGGAAGTATCGTTTCCGGGCTAAGCATAAAGTAAAGTCTGTAATGTTATGGTGGGCCATGGAGTAAAGCCCGTAAAGCCAGGCGTAGAGTAAATCCTGTAAGGTTACCTTCAAGCATAAAGTAAAGCATGTAAGGTTACGACGGCTGTAGGCTAAAGCTCAGCGCACTAACCCCACTCGACCAAGACCGACTTTTGGGATGAAGTCAAGACAGCCGAGCCATAAGCCGATACCCAATCCCGGCTACCCGATGTCACCTTCCCCCCAAACCATGGGCTAAGCTCCTACCCCATGCCAATACCTTTCAGCTGGTAGCCAACCCACTTGATGCGGCTGCCAGCTGACACCTCGGGGACACATTCAAACAAGAATGTTAAGATACAACGAGATCAATCACATAAATCTCGCAATTAATCAATCATGTAAATCACGAGACTAAATCAAAATGAACCTAGATTTAGCATCTTTGGATCACCCGATATGGAAGGTAATTCCCTATATAAGGGTACCTCCATTCCATGCCAAAAGGAAGGCTTTTTCGGATTTTTTGGAGCAGAGTTTTTGAGGCTTTCGTCGAGGACTCCTTTCCGAACCTACTGAAGGATGAAGGACTTTTGGGAGCGTCGATCGGAGCAGGGACTTCCAACCACCACTGACTTCCCCTTGTAGGTAAACTTCCTATCCTTTCGATGAGAGGAGCCCCTCCTTGCAGCCGCACAAGGCTATGCGTGCTAGGGAGGATGGTCTCCTTCTCTCTCGCCATTATGTCTTTCGATTAGCCTCATGCATCCCACAATCATGACCAGATTGGACCTTCCCCACACATGGGGAAAGGTTGAAGGATGTGCCCGAGTTTCATTCCTTCAGATATGCTTCCGAAGGTACCGACATCTGCCCTCCCCACCAGGTGAATCCTCCTAGGATGGGTCATGATCAGTCCTGTCATGGTTCATTTTCTGAGCTTTCATACGGAAACCCATGCTTCTTTATGCGTTTTACAATTATACTATCGTATTTTTGATGTATCTTTTTATCGTAAATGCAAAGCCACCGTCAGACGAGTCGTCTCCACTTACAGAAGATCATCTCCATGAAGGTTTTTGCCTCTCCCGTCTTTCGAGACTGGGTGCATGAATCCTTGCACCCGGAAGGAGAGGCGGCATACCAAGCATACATCTGGCCTTGTTGGCCCCCTTGCTCAACACCCATCGGGCTACCGAGTAAATCACCTGGCAATCAACTGGCACGTCGGTACATCACCCCAATGGTCGGTTCACCCAACTCTTCCTCGAGAAAGAAGGCCCCCTTCTCTCCTCACAAAGGACTCAGCGGAAGAACATGGCTGCCAGCTGACAAGTAGCTAATAGCTAACCTACAGGTACCTAGTAGCATGCCCACTACCCGCTAGTGGAAAATAGAATGGCCGATAGTTCTGCGCCCAAAATGAAAGTCCCGCCAACACCTAGCGATTCTTTGCAACTGATGGAACGACCAGATGAAACTTCTACGCATATAAGGTTTTCGAGGATGAAAGTGTCATATCTTAACAGAGGTAAGGTAAAGTCTGTAATGTTACGATGAGCCATAGAGTAAGGCCCGTAACATTACGGTCAGGCGTAGAGTAAAGCCTGTAAATTTTACGACCAAGCGTAAAGTAAACTCTGTAAGGTTACAACAACCATAGGGCAAAACTCAATACTGCGTGCCCACTTGGCGGAGACTAACTTCCAAGGTGAAGTACACGGCCACCAGGTACTAAGCTGATGCACGATCCCGGCTACCCACCATGGCCTTTTCCCCCGAACCACGAGCTATGCTCTTATTGCGTACCGATTCCTCTTACCTGGCCACCGGCATATTTTCCATGGCTGCCAGCTAACACCTAGGTGAATAATTCAAATAAGAGTGTCAAGATACAACAAGATTTAATTACTTAAATCTCGTAATCAATCAATCACGTAAGTCATGGAATTAAACTGAAATGTACACATGGTTTCCATCCTGGGATCACCCAATATGAAAGGTAATTCCCTTTATAAAGGGCACCTCCATTCCATGAGAGGGGGTTTTTGGACAACATTTTGGAGAGAGGGACTTTGGAGGAGAGCTAACCAAAGCTGACGAGCTTTCCACCAACGACCCTTTCCTAAACCCGCTGAAGGACGAAGGATCTCTAGGCGCACCAACAGGAGTGAGCTCTTTCGACCACCGCCGACGTCTCCTTGCAGGTAAACACCTTATCCTTCCGACGAGAGGAGCCCCTCCCAATGACCGTGCAAGGCTACACATGCCAGGGAAGATGGTCCCTCACTGTTATGTCCTTTAGTTAGCCTCGTATATTCTACAACCTTGATCGGACTAGACCTTCCCCACGCAAGGGGAAAGGTTGAAGGACATGCCCAAGTCTCATTCCTTTGGATACGCTTCCAAAGGTACCAGAATAAACCCTCCCCGCCAGGTGAATCCACCTAGTACAAGTCAAGATCAGTCTCGTCATGATTCGTTTCTCAGGTCTTCATACAAAAACCCATGTTCTCTTACATGTTTTACGATCATACCATCGTGTTTTCAATGCATCCATTTATCGTAAATGCTAGGCCACCATCAGACAAGTCGTCTTCGCTTACAAACGACCGTCTCCCCGAAGGTTTCCACCTCTCAAGTCTTTCGGGACTGGGTGCATGAATCCTTGCACCCAGAAATCGAGGTGGCACACCGGGTGTACATCCAACCCCACACCTGGATGTTCGATAGGCAGACAGGTAGACTCACCAAATTTTTGGCTCTCTAGCTAGACGTTCGTAGTGGTGGCTGCCGCGTCCTTATACGCATTTTACCCGCCAGATCTCGCATGCATCCCCACACCAGTGTGTTTTGTGTTTTCTAACTTATCTTACCGGGAGGAGCGAAGCTGCCCTCCCAATGCCTTACAAAGTCTTTCGAGATGAGGCTATCAGCATGCATCCTTAACAACGTCGACCATGCCGGATGTATGAGTATGTACACCAAGATGGTTCCCTTTTTCCGAGAGGTACAAGGCTACCTTCCCAATGCCCTAGAAAATCTTCCGAGATGAGGCCATCAGCATGCATCCTTGTCGACGCCAGCCGTGCCAGGTGTATGAGTATGTACACCCAAACGGTTCCCTTTTTCCAGGAGGTACAAGGCTACATTCCCGATGTCCTAGAAAGTCTTCCGGGATGAGGCTATCGGCATGCATCCTTGCCGACGCTAGCCGTGCCGAGTGTATGAGTATGTACACCCAGATGGTTCCCTTTTTCTAGGAGGTACAAGGCTACCTTCCCGACGCCCTGGAAAGTCTTCCGAGATGAGGCCATCGGCATGCATCCTTGCCAACGTTGGCTGTGCTGGGCATATGAGTAGGTACACCTTGGTGAATCCTCCAAGATGTGGCCATCAGCATGAGTCCTTGCTAACCCCGACCAAACTAGGTGCATGAATCCTTGTCCCTAGTGGGAGAGGTGGCATGTCAAGCGGACATCGGTCCCCGTACCCGATTGTCCGGCGTGTCAGCCAGCTAGCTCACCTGACCACTAGCTCCTCAACCAATGGTCTGTAATAGTGACCACCTCACCTTTTACCTGCCCCCTCTTCCTATCAGATCTCACGTGAATCCTCACACCGACAAGTTCACACTTATTTTACCAGAAGTAGTAAAGCTACTCCTCTCGATGCCCTAGTGAATCCTCCAGGATGAGGTCATCGGTATGAATCTTTGCCAACTTAGGCCGGACTAACTATTATCATGTTCCCTTTTAGAGCCGGAGAGAGGCTAGGATTACCTAGGCTATCTAGGGGTGCCTAACACCTTCCCCAATAGTACCTTGAGTCTTATATCCAATTTCTCTCATTTTCTCAAAATTCTTTAAGTTTGATGCTGTTTTATGCTATTATTCCATATTTCCACGTTTTTATAACTTTGATGGTGAAAGGATCTTTGCCCATCTAGTTTTCCTTATTTTCTACACAAAAATAAGGTGGCGACTCCATATAACGAGCCATCCGCCCCACTTAGTGATGCACTCCTACATTTACCTTTCAATTCTTTGTACCTTGACCCATCCACCGACTCTGTCGGTGGAACCCCATGGGCTTCCGGGTGACAGCCGGATGAAAGAGAGGGTACAAATTTTTGGCGACTCTACAAGGGAGCCATCCGCCCCATGTGGTGATGTGCTCCTACATTTACCTTTCAATTCTCTATACCTTAGCCCATCCATCGACTCTACTAGTGGTACCCCGTGGGCTTCTGGGTGATAGCCAGATGAAAGAGAGGGTACAGGCCCCATACCCAGATGTCTGGTAGGTAGACTGGTAGACTCCCCAAACCTACAGCTCTTCAACCAAAGGTCTGTAGCGATAGCTACCGCGTCTTTATCCGTTCTCTCCTCTCGAGATGTTTACCTGCCAGATCTCACGTGCATCCTCGCATCGGCATATTTTATGTTTTCCTTGTGACCTACGGCTCTGCCAGCGGAACCTTATGTGCTTTCGAGTGATAGCTGGATGAAAGAGAGGGTACAGAGCCATAGGTCACTCCAGGACCCCAGACCAATCGACCATTGCTGCACTTAACGCTCACCTCGCGTAGCATCCTCTACCACCCACCTCTCTGACTTTCGAAACTCACCTTCCACTGGGTGACGGGCCAGTTCCCATGTAGACCAGAGGGCATGGAGGGGGCCAATGCTACCCCAATAGGGGCACTTTGAGTAGGCTCTTCTAGCTCAACAACTAGCACAGTTCCACTAGCAAGGGATTGGCTCGATAGTCCTGCCCAAGCTAGCTTTGTGTGTCCCAAAGATGCCACACACAAAGGAATACAACGTTGTCATGTCTCCCATGGTAGGCCGATTCTTCCAAGTGTTACCACAGTCGACTGCCACTACTGCCCCTCTGTCGGACTTGCAGGGGCAATTACTTCATAGGATAGCTGAGCTAGAGGCATCCTTCTAGAACCTAAGGCCCAGTCCACCGAAGCCCTCATGTTCATTCCAAAACCTCTACTTCTATTCGGAGGCAATGCTGCCTCCCAACTTCAAGATGCCCTAGTTGGTGAAATACAACGAGCACAGTGATCCCCAGGTGCATCTCAAGGCCTATTGTGGGGACATGGTGGCACTGCAGTACGAGGACAAGCTCCTCATCCACCTGTTCCAAAAATCTCTCCAAGGACTTGCCCTATCGTGGTATATGTCCTTGGACCTGGTGAAGTTCTACACCTGTGAGCAACTAGCATACATGTTCTAGGAATAGTATGCCTACAACTTGGATCTGGTGCCCAAGTTGGAGGACCTCTGCAGTCTCTACCAATGCAACAACAAGTTGTTCAGTGGCTACATTGGCAAATGGAGGGCCCTGGTGTCCCAGATCCAAGACAAATCGTCCAAGGAGGACTTGGTGGATATGATAGTGTAGAGTGCCCAGCCATCACTGGGGTTGCTCCTATGCATCCAATCCTACACCACCTTCTCACAACTGATCAAGGCTGGTAGTCGCCTTGAGGGATTCCTAAAGTCTGGAAGGTTGTCGGTCCTCCCTTTCAAGGCCACCCTAGGAGGAACCATCCATCCCTGGTCAAGCCACCCCTAGCCATACTCTCCTGTTGGTACAACTCGCAACAATACTGCAAGTACCACCAATTCGCTGGCCACGTGATCGACCACTACAGCTCACATAGGGAGGCCATCCGGCACCTCATCCACTCAGGGATGATTGAGCTTCAAAAGACACCCATGTCCCCTGAGCCGAGCCAGCAACCCTTCCCGAATCATGGGGAGGGTTCTTGGGTGAACACGATTCTCCCAAATTCCCAGAATAGGAGGTAGAATCTGGTTGAGTCTATCTGACCGATGCAACCGACATTCATGTCTTCAACCGGGCAAGGACAAAGGACAAGGCTGTCCCTTCCCTCCACATAGCAACTAGAGACCGGACTCATTTGATTGAACCTGGTCAACCTCATCTGTCCGGCCAGCAACCCATCGACCTTCGAGGAGCTCCAACTATTTTACTACCAGCTCCACTCCTCCATCCTCACCATCCACAGCAATAGGAGGAGGAGAAGGTCTTCACAACTCGCAGTGCAACAAGGGCCACCACCGACCTCCGGAAGGCCCTTCATTCAGGTGGCACCCACAGCCACTTCAGTAGGCCATGCAACAGGGCAGCAACCCCCGTCGTCAAGGGTGTCGGGCACAAGGACAACTGTTTCAGCCTAACCCAAGGTGATCATCTACTCACCGACTGCCCCAGTCAAGAGGGCCATCCCAAGGGCGCTTCTAGCCCCAAAGTCCCAACCGTCGGCTTTCCTCCACCGGTCGTCGCTCCAACCAGTGCAATCACCCTAGCAGCTCCAACCCCGACACCTCTCTAGGTGTACCTGATAGGCTAACCATTCTTGCTCACAACCCATCCAGTCGCTCCAACAGTGCCCACCTTTGGGCAATGCAAGGGCAAGGAGATGATCAACTCTTCAGCTCCACCCCTGCTCCAACAATAGCCATTAGCCCACACGGCCATCACATGGTCTGGCTAGGTGTATCTACCCAAGCAGCATCAGACGGGGATTTCCATCCCAGGGGTGCTGAGCCAGCCATCCTATAGCATCCAGCGACCCACTCCACCAACTTAACGGCGCTAACCCCCACCTAATGGCCTAGGTGAGTATTTTCCAAGCTTGTAGGTCATCCTATGCATGGGACAAGCCTAGCGGTTTTCAAGCTCATCACACTAGAACCCGTGCCATCAAAAAGGGCTTGATATCCCAATGAAGGCATCAAAAAGGGCCTAACATCCCCACAAAGATGTTACCATGAAGCGTGTCACCTAAGTGACCGGACCTTCAACTGATTTACATCGTCTTTCAGCACTCCAAGTCAGCAGCCGAAGGTAAGGTTTGCATGTTTTCGTAGGACTTGGCTTCCAACAAGTCCACCATTTTCGAGCTGTCGACTCAGATTGGTGGTGTGAACGTGGTGAGTGAGTGAGTTCTAATGTGCACGTGGTGTGAACAGTCATAGGCATTTTAACACTAAAAGTCTGAAAATATGTGGGAAGTGATGACGTATGTTTCGGAGTTTTATTGAATGCATGTGAGTGTGTTAAGTTAAACACGTGACAGGTTGAGTTTTAGGATATGAACAGTATTCGGCGTTTTAAGGTTAAAAGTTTGAATATTTTTGGAATTTAATGTTAAAAACCTAAAACTACTTAAGCAATAATTCTAGTTGAATAATTCAACATTTTATATTTGAATCATTCTTAAGCGATTGTTTAGGGACATAGTTGAGCTTTTATAGGTGAAGATTCAAAATTATTGATCAAGAACAAAGGATTAAATATATGCAAATTTAGAGCAAGAAAGGCAAGTTTTCAAATTTCAAATTGAAGATTCAAAAATTGGCTCATGACAGACATACATGGAAATATGTTATTTTTGGCAATTCAATCTTTATAAAAAGACTATAGAGCAAGGAGAAAATGCACGTCTGTGTGTCTACTTTTGCTGAAGGAATTTTTGTGGGTTTTTCCTATGCTCTTGTTGTGTGTGTGCTTGTGAGATTGCTTGTATTTTTGTGCATGAATTTTCAATCTCATTTAGTGTTGCAAGTTTTGTTAAAGCTTACTCACCGGGCTGTGGTGGGGCATTG